>JARQOC010000007.1:124338555-124411497 GCA_033576535.1 Allobates femoralis
GGTTGGCGCGGTATCATACTTGGCTTCTTATTGGTTTCATTGGATTTCTTGGACACGGGGATCCGCAGCGGCCAATTTCTTATACGTCTTCTCAGTTGGTTGTGACTCGCAAAACCGAACAAGGTGAGTCTACTTCTTGCAGTAACAATTCCATCACCGCAGATAAAACCCTATGTGCGCCCACCCCCCTTCCCTTTTATTTTGTATGCTCTGGTTGAGAAAGCATATCAGAGGCTTCAAATGATTCTTTAGGTTTCCTTATTGGTGGCCTCAAATGCCTTGGTTAGAGATTAATCAAAAAGTTCCAACCAGTTTCCAGAAGACCCAATTACTATTTTAGACAGGATTTCTTATTGGAAACTCCAGATTCTTTGGTTAGGATTACTTATGATTGTTTTGTTTGGGGTCCATTATGGTGATTCTAGATTTTTTGGTTTTAAGCTTTTATTGGTGGAAACATATGATTTAGTTGGATTACATACTGGTGCTTAAGGTGGAAGCTCCTACTTGTGGCTCTAGACGCTTTGGTTGAGAGGGCTTATAGTAGGTTTTAGAAGATTCATTAGGATTCCTTTATGGTGGCTCCTGATTCATTGGTGGAAAATCTTTACTGGAGGCTAAAAATGCTTTGATTGAGATCCCTACTGTTGGTTAAGGATGGTTTGGTTGGGATCCATTATGGTGGTTCTAGATGTTTAGGTTCAAAGCTTTTATTGGTGGTGACAGATGCTTTTGTTGGATTACATATTTGTGCTTTGGTTGGGAGTCCTCATTGATGGCTCCAGATGCTTTGGTTGAGGATGCGTATCACAGGTTCCAGATGAGTCATTAGGATTCCTTATTGACTGCTCGAGATTCATTGGTGGAAAATCCTTTTTGGTGGCTCCAAATGCTTTGGTTGAAATCCCTTATTGTTGGTTCAGGATGGTTTGGTTGGGATCCATTATGGTGGCTCTAGATGATTAGGTTCAAAGCTTTTATTGGTGGTGATGGATGCTTTGGTTGTATTACATTCTGGTGCTTGGGTTGTGAATCCTTATTAGTGGCTACAGATGCTTTGGTTGAGAATCCCTCTTGGTGACTCCAGATGCTATGGTTGTAATACATACTGGTGCTGTGGTTAGGAGTTCTTATCAATGGCTTCTGTTGCTTTGGTTGGATTACATACTTATGCTTTAGTTGGGAATCCTTATTGGTCCCTTTCAGATGCTTTGGTTGGATTGTGTACTGGACAGCATGGTGGCTCAGTGGTTAGCACTGTATGATGGCTCAGTGGTTAGCACTGCAGCCTTGCAGCGCAGAGGTCCTTGATTCAATTCCCACCAAGGACAACATCTGCAAGAAGTTTGTATGTTCTCCCTGTGTTTGCATGGGTTTCCTCCGGGCACTCCGGTTTCCTCCCACATTTCAAAGACATACTTATAGGATGTTTACATTGTGAGCCTCAATAGGGACAGAATTTCTGATGTATGTAAAGTGTTATGGAATCAATAGCACTATATAAATGAATACATATTATATATTATCATTATTATTACTGGTGCTTTAGTTAGGAGTCCTTATTGATCGCTCCAGATGCTTTGGTTGAAAATCCTTATTGATGGCTCTGTCTAGATGCTTTGGTTGTATAACATACTGATAATTGGGATAGGAGTCTTTATTGATGGCTCCAGATGCTTTGGTTGAGAATACTTGTTGGTTGCTCCAGATGCTTTGGTTGTATAACAAACTGGTGACTGGGATAAAAGCCCTTATTCATGGCTCCAGATGCTTTGGTTGTATTACATATTTTTGCTTTGGTTGGGAGTCCTCATTTGATGGCTCCAGATGCTTTGGTTTTTAAGATACTGGTGATTGGGATAGGAGTTCTTATTCATGGCTCCAGATGCTTTTGTTGGATTACATACTGGTGCTTTGGTTGGAAGTCCTCATTGATGGCTCCAGATGCTTTGGTTGAGCATCCTTATTGGTTGCTCCAGATGTTTTGGTTGTATAACATACTGGTGATTGGGATAGGAGTCCTTATTGATGGCTCCAGATGCTTTGGTTGAGCATCCTTATTGGTTGCTCCAGATGTTTTGGTTGTATAACATACTGGTGATTGAGATAGGAGTCCTCATTGATGGCTCCAGATGCTTTGGTTGTATAACATACTGGTGATTGGGATAGGAGTCCTCATTGATGGCTCCAGATGCTTTGGTTGTATAACATACTGGTGATCGGGATAGGAGTTCTTATTCATGGCTCCAGATGCTTTTGTTGGATTACATATCTGTGCTTTGGTTGGGATTCCTCAGTGATGGCTCCAGATGCTTTGGTTGACAATAGATTATTAGTGGCTTAAAATGATTGAATACGTTTACATATTGGTGGCCTCGAATGCCTTGATTACAGATCAATCAAAAATTTCCAACCAGTTTCCAGCAGACCCAATCTCTATTTGTAAACAATTTGTTACATTACTGATGATTTAGATCTATTTATCACAGAGAAACCTATATAAAAGCATTTCACCCACTAACATGAATTCAATGAATACAATTTCCACCACTTAGAATATTGTGAGCGATTTCACTTAATAAAGGACATGAAATGTTGTCACTACACAAAAGCCGCAGAAACCTTGTGCCACAAAACAATGCGTACATCCCGCTAAAGATCCCGTAACAAAAAGGTTGCCGTCTGCAAAGCGAGACTGAATGGACACAAAGATCTATCTCTTTATTTCTACATCTTTCTTCTTTTAATTAATATTGAGCTCTAATTTATCCACGACTTCATGAAAGTCAACAATACATAGAGAAGGTGAAGAAGAAAAAAGAAAACAATTCAAAGCGAGATGGAGCAGTTTCCTAGGAAACTACTTTGAAAGAGCTTAGTAATTGAAGCGATTGCTTTCCCTAGTTATGTCTACATTATTTCGCTTTTGGAAAAAGAGGTAAAAAAAAAAAAGGGAATAAAAGAATAAAAAAAAAAGACGGATGAAACATTTCACGATTCAAATTTATTCCATGTTATCTAACACTTCAGGTTACAACTTTGAATAAACAGGAGAATAATTATTTCCCTTTGTGTGATACAGATGGGGAAGTGTATTTAGAAAATACTAATTCTTCCGTAACCACATCTTATAGATAAAAAGAATTTTTGTCCTTTGTCCGGATGTACTTTGATAACCCGCAGAGAAGACCCTTATTATATCTGACTGCGGGGAAGGATTTAGACTTTTTCATCAGTTGTTGAATGTGTGAAAGGTAAAAAAGTATCCGGTAACATTTTTGGAAGATCCCCAAAAATATTGACTGTATCTCCCCACAAATATCTCTTGTAGAGGTGCAGCTCAATGAATGAGATAATCATTGAAAAGTGACTTTATCTCAGTAATTCAATACAAAAAGTGACACACATCCATTATATAGAGTCATTACACACAGAGGGATCTATTTCATGTGTTTATTTCTGTTAATGTTGATGATTAATAAAACCCAAAAAAATAGAGTTGGGAGGACTTAATATCTCCAGATGCCCTGGATAGGAGCGTTTTTTATGGCAACTGGAGTTGATTGGCATCCACTATTGTCAGTTTCAGATGTCCCCAGGGATCTCTTTTTGGTGGATCACATGTCTCCACTGAGCTCCTATTGGTGGCTTTGGATGCCTCCATTGGGGGCACTTTTTTATTTGGTTAAGGTGCCTCCATTGGGAGCTCTTTGGTGTCTTCAGATACCTATATTGAGAGCTCTTATTGGCACCTTCAGATGCCTTAATTGAGTCCTAATTGGTGTCTTCAGATGCCTCCAGTGAGCACTTATTAGTGTCTTCAAATGCCTTCAGTCAACTCTCATTGGTGGTTTCAGATGCCTCCAGGGAGCTTTTAGTAGTGGCTTCAAATGCCATCAGTGAGCTCTTATTGTTAGCTTCAGATGCCTTCTTTGGGAGCCAGTGCAAGATCTGCACCCAGGGCCCCCATGTGAGGACCGGGGGGGAAGTGCTGGCAGAGAATTCTCATGCCACCCCATCACCTGAGGACCGGGAAAGGGGGGTGCTGGCAGAGAATTCTCATGCCACCCCATCACCTGAGGACCGGGAAAGGGGGGTGCTGGCAGAGAATTCTCATGCCACCCCATCACCTGAGGACCGGGAAAGGGGGGTGCTGGCAGAGAATTCTCATGCCACCCCATCACCTGAGGACCGGGAAAGGGGGGTGCTGGCAGAGAATTCTCATGCCACCCCATCACCTGAGGACTGGGAAAGGGGGGTGCTTGCAGAGAATTCTCATGCCACCCCATCACCTGAGGACTGGGAAAGGGGGGTGCTGGCAGAGAATTCTCATGCCACCCCATCACCTGAGGACTGGGAAAGGGGGGTGCTTGCAGAGAATTCTCATGCCACCCCATCATCTGAGGATGGGGAGGGGGCCGTTGCACACTCACCGCGGCCGCCGTGCGTCTGCTGTAAGGAGGAGGAGAGGAGGGGCGGGCAGAGCTGCACAACAGGAAGTCCCGTCCTCCCTCCTCTCTGGCCGGCGCAGCGGCCGGCTGCCAGCACTGGGCCCCCCAGGGGGTGCGGGGCCCCCCCAGGGGGCAGGCAATGGGCCCCTCATGCTGGGGGGACCCAGGGCGCTCGCCCCCCTTTGCCCCCCCCGCTAGGTACGCTACTGTTGGGAGCTCTTTTGGTGGCTTCATATGCCTCCATTGAGAGATCTTATGAATGGCTTCAGATGCCAACCAGTTATCTCCTATATATGACTTTAGATGCGTCCACTTGGAGTTCTTTTTGGTGGCTCCCGATGAGCTCTTATTGGTGACTTCAGATCCCTACCACCTTTCAGAGCTCTAATTGCTGGAGTTTCAGATGCCTTCAGTCAGCTCTTTTTTCGTGCCTTCAGATGCCTCCTTTGTGATGTCTTATTGCTGATTTCGGATCTTCAGTCAACTCTTTTTGGTGGCTTCAGATGTCTCCATCGGGAGCTCTTTTTGGTGACTTTGGGAGCTTTTATTGCTAAATACAAAGAAAAATAAAAGAATGGTGGGCTGACTTTGCATGTCTATGGGAATGAGAGAAGCAGTCAGCCCATAATCTCTCTTTTTTTATCCATTATGATGTAGCCATAACCCTTCTCATCATTGCAGTCCTTGATCCTTGACGCGAGAATCCAACAACCAGTCATTTACGACCCGTTCAACGGATGTCCAAAAGCAGATGAGAGCAGGAGAACAAACCGGGCTGCACATAGCTGTTGGTGTGATATTAATCATTTAGGCATAAACCCTCTTTACAATATCCACTATCTTCTGGAGCCCTTAAAGTGACTTTCATTGTGCAACAAGCATCAAATGACCTCGTACTCCCGAGAACCGTTACGGCTTCCACTGTGTATGTTCTGTCACCAGAGAGGAGGTATTGACGTGGCTAACCGGTACCATTTACACTTTTTTCATTACTGGTCATCACTGGATTGATAAAGATGAAAACCTTCAGGGTCTTGTATTAAATAAAAATGGAAATCTATTATATACATGAAGTTGTTCTATAGACATGCACCCCCCCCCCACCACCACCGCCCCCCGCTTATCCTCTCTGCATCCTAACCGATAATGGAAACAATCTCATTTGTCTCTTCGAGTCATTATAATCCAATGGAATGAAATGTTTCTTTTTTTTATTAACCTCAGCCATTATGTAACAGATTTACAATACTCCGGGTCACAATGTACAGACTGCACCTTCGTCTCTATCGTCAATACTTTTTCAATGTAAGTACAAAATGCTTTTACAGCCGCCAACACAACCCGAGCTTGAAGTCCACTTGATGGCAAACTTGTCATAATAGGAAGCTATGGAAAGCTACAGTTATGTGCCCTTGGTTTACTTTATGTTAAAGCAGAGAATTTATGTCTTGGGTAAAAGAAAAAGAATAAGTCTATTCTCTGTTAAAAAAGTGGAAAAGACAAATTGCCTTCTCAGTTCTGAACTTAATACTGAACAATCCCATTAAATCACATGCATTATTCACTTAATCAGATATAGCAACTATTAATTAAGGCATTACACAGATAGCATTTACAGCAGTGTCTTGAATCAGATAGATTAGCTATTACATCATGTCAGTTTTGACTTAAATATATTCCATGCTAGAGAAATACATCATGACCTACTGTACTCTACGAAGATCTATAGCCCGGCATTAAAAATTTACTTTCAGCCAAACAGTTTATTTTAAATTGAACATGTCAACTATTGAACCTGTTTTTGAAAGTTCTTAAGACAAAAATACATAAATCACGTCGGTAGCATCCGATAAATAGAGATTTTTCTTGCTGTTTTCGTTTAATGATCCGTCCAGACTGAAGAAAAGTTTAAGTAAATTAGTAATGGGCGATGATGGCTGAAGTCTAATGACTTTATTGTCCATCACGGCTGGCGCCAAGAAGACCTGAACCTATTAAATCTGAAATTTGGTTTTAACATTAGATGATTTGTCCACTTTGATTTTTTTTCTTAATGTAGGGTATATTAATAGGCTTAGTGCTGTTCATACCAACAGAGGAATTAACTCAATGTCCTACGACCTGGGATGAACATTCTGTTGGTTGCCGGAAAGTTTGCAATAATTAAAGTTGGGCAAATTTGCCAACAGTAGTGGGATTGGCGATCATCTAAAGCAAACTGTAGCTTTGGGGGCCACATGCGGCTCGCGGGCTTAAGAAGTGGCTTGTGGTTGTGTTCCAAATTGGCCTCTAATGTTTGTATATATGTCTGTGTCTTCAGAATTTGTGTCATTTCTAGCCTGATGAAGAGGCCATAGTGTCTTGAAAGCTTGCTTTGCTTTTTCATCTAAAGCAAATTGTAGCTTGGGAGCCACATGCGGCTCACGGGCTTATGATGTGGTTTGTGGTTGTGTTCCATATTGGTCTCTACATGGCAAAAAATGTTTGTATAGATGTGTGTGTCTTTAGAATTTGTTATTAAGCCTGATGAAGAGGCCATAGAGTCTCAAAATCTTTCTTTGCTTTTTCTTACCATCTGTTCAGTTCACCATTAAAAGGTATCAACCACTGAGGACTCTCAGATTCTATTATTTTTCTCTCTACACAGCAACATTTCTACGTAGCAGGACCGGCTGAAGCACCAGGTGGTGCGAAACAATCTTGTCGTCCCTCTCATCCTTCACCTCTCCTTGATATGTTTGTAACCTCTTTATAAATAAAGTTGAATGCGTTTTATATAACCTGAGTACTGCTGAACTTCTTTTCTTGGATCGTGGTTTTTACTTACCTTTCTTCAATCTAGCACCTGGTGTTCCGGGATGTGATTTAAGGAGCTTCATTACAGATCCGAGGTATTCCTCCATAGAAGATTGTAAGGAGTGCCTGAGTTGTCCTACAATTTACATTTCTACGTAGCCCCACATGAAAGAGAAGATCTGAACGGTGCTTAGGTAGGAACCTTTGGATCTTGGTAGACTGACTCGGTGTAACCTGTGGAAAAGCATTATCTGTCGTTATAGGAATAATGGGGACTCGGGGTGTCACTACTGTGAGGGAGTGGGAACTGTATGTAACTCGTGACTCTCTCAGAGCTGAATGTAACTCATGACCCTCTCTCAGAGCTGAATGTAACTCATGACCCTCTCTCAGAGCTGAATGTGGCTTGTGACCCTCTCTCAGAGCTGAATGTGGCTTGTGACCCTCTCTAAAAGCTGAATGTGGCTTGTGACCCTCTCAGAACTGAATGTGACTCATGACCCTCTCTCAGAGCTGAATGTGGCTTGTGACCCTGAGGTCTGTATGTGGCTCTTCACCCTCTTTCAGATCTGAATGGGGCATGTGAACCTCTTTCAGATCTGAATGGGGCATGTGAACCTCTTTAAGAGCTGAATGTGGCTTGCAAATGTGGATCATGAAGCCCCACATAGAGGAATAGATCTGAAAAGTTGAGAAGGAACCCCTGGGTCTTGCTAAACTGCCTCAATGTGACTTCTGTGGAAAAGATTTGGCTGTCATTATAGCAATAATGGGGTCTCTGGGCATCACTGCCATGAGGGGGCGGGGGCTGAATGTGGCTCGGGAACCTTTTTCAGAAAAAACGGGGCTCATGACCCACTCTCAGAGCTGAATGTGACTCTCGGAACTCTTTCAGAGCTTTATATGACTCACGTCCATTTGTAAGATCTAAATGTGGCTTTCGGCCCATCTCTCAGGGTTGGATATGGGTCACATCCCTCTCTCAGAGCTGGATGTGGCTCCTGACCCACTATCAGAGCTGGATGTGGCTTGAAACTGTCTTTCAGATCTGAATGTGACTCTCAAGGTCGAAAAAGTTGGAGACTTCTTATCTAATGTGTAGGGGGTCCTCCTGACTTCCTGACAGATGATGTTGGAGGAGAGAAGGCTCAACCAGTTTCAATACCTATTTTTTGTATGGCATGTTCCTAAAAGTTATCTGAGCAGTTGATCAATAGTTATCAAAAGTGTATGGGCAACGTCAGCTCTGTATCCAAATATCCTGATCAAGCCAGAACCTTGGGGATCACCCAATTCACCGGGCACTCAACTTATTAGCCATCCTCCGCAAACAGGTCTCTAGGAGTCATAAAGCAAATGTATCTGGATGAACAAGAGTTCAAGGTAATTAGACATTTCTTAAATTGTAGACATTATTATTATTAATTTATAGAGCACCGTTGATTCCATGATGCTGCACAGGAGATGGCGCTAGACACGAGTCACCCATCTCACATGTGTTATTTTTTGTTGTGAGGGCATGGATAACCGTGGCATATGGTGAACAATTCATGTAATGTAGTTAGCAAAGATCACTCATCCATAGATCACATACATAAAGTGTTGCTAGAGATTACCCATGAAAGATGTAAGGTGCCTATGCGTAAGAGAGACTAGAACTCGTGTTTCGCTTCAGCTTTCTCAAGGGGCTTGGTGGGGTTTGAACACAGGACTTTAGCTCTGTAGAGTAACAATGCTAACCACTGAGCCACCATGCTGCCCATTATACACATACATGATAAACGTCACCCATAAAAGTTGACGACGCCTTGCTGATGTTTCGGTCTTATGGAAGAAATGTGGCACGATTTTATTTCTCAGAGTTGAGGGGTTTTTGCCTGGAAGTATTGCTTCAGGGACATGAAGCTGCACATGGAAAACCTACAAGACCGCAGTGCAGCTCAATTCCAAGCTATGCATTATTTCACCACCATTGTTTTCTGCCCTAGTAATGTATCTAAGCAGTCTGGACAAAGCAAATCTACTGGCAACTGTTCCCTCCTGGGAGCCAGGACACATCCCTGCCCTTCTTGACCTAATCTACCCCTCTGACACAGCCCATTGTTGTCCTATGGCTTGCTAAAGGCCCTATGTGGCCAAAACATTGTATATCTTTCTTCTGAGGTATATGCTAGGATCCATAAAGTTTTCTGTCGAGGAGATTTTTTTGGTGGCTTGGATTCTTCTGGATCTGACAGCATCCTCACAACTATATGGAGGGTCAGCGGTGTAACTAGGTTCGATGGCGCCCAAGGCAAAGATCTATTTTAAGATGTTGTTGGGAAAAGGGATCCCTGAGGAAGGTGCCAGGAGGGCACCAAAACGTGTCGGAGAGAATAAAGGAGAACTGTTTGAACATCACCGACACGTGTGTTCTTTGGAGTATTGTTTGACCTGGCAGCGCGGACCGTTACACACCCTTTGCCCAACAACATCTTGATGTGCCTCCACGAGTGAGTGGCTGGTGGAAGTCCAGCAGCAGCCATCAGTATATTATTATATGCCTTCAAACCAGTTGTGGGTCTCACAACTGGCATAGGTGAGTGGAATCCCTATACATCACCTTGACATTTAGTGTCACTAGTGATAGGGCACTATTGCGCCTCTTGTTCCCCCTCCGTACTTTTAAAGATCTATTTTGGCGCCCCCCCCAAAGTGGGTGAGGACCGGGGGGGAGGGGGGTTGTGCTGCCAGCTTTCTGCCCCGCTGCCGCTCCTGCAGCCTTGGTTGAGGAGCCGGGGTGTCCGCCGGCACCCCCCGCTGAGTTGCGCCCGGGGCAATAGATCCGGCTGCACCCCTCTAGATGCGCACCTCTGGAGGGTTATGACAAATAAGCATCAACTGTGGAGTGGAGCAGAGAATATACCTTGCTATATAAGAGCCCATTTGAGGGATAACTATAAAACCTTCTCCAGAGTCACCAGAGATTGTCATCATCAATATGGCATTAATTTCTATCTCTTGGAGTCTAAAATCCTAGGAAACCAAATAACCTGTGTATGTTTTGGAGAATGGGATTGTATACAAAGAATAAGCTGGAAAAAGAGAAGAGAGCACTGTGTATATACAGGTAGTGAAGTGTGGCACCCCACTGGTCAGTGCACCACAGTAGGGGTACTGCACCCAAAACAGAGTGTGCGGTATCCCGGTCACTGGAGGGGATAATATTGAACTGAGGCTCTCATCCCAGCATCCCTACACCTAGAATAGGGGGACTAAAGGGTTAACATAGTTGCCTGGGAGACCCAGCCCCGGTGGGAAGAGTGTTAGGGTAGAAGGGGCTGGAAAACACAGAGAGAGAGAGTCAGTCGGATGAGAGTCAACACAGGAGAGTCTAGTCTGAGGGATGAAGCAAGGAACATGTCCTAGAGGGACACCACAGGGAGGGTGCCCGAAAAGGAGCGGCGACCCAGACGGAAGGAGGAGACCCAGTGCCGAACCTTATCTACAGTTCGGGGGATTCCTGGTCCACAATGGGGTACTGGCTCCGAGTCACAGTGCAGGCGAATCTAACCCTGAACTGTCAATACCGGCCAAGCAGCCCCGACCTTGTCCAGAGTGTGCAGCCCCCCACAAGCACTAAACTGGCTTGAGCCCCTTAGAGAAGAATGGTAACCTCATAGCACCCAACGGGCCTGGTAGACAAGTGGGTTGTGCAACAGCGCAAGGAAAAGAAGGAGGCGCATGAACAAGGGACAACGAAAGTAACTGAAGGAACACTCTGGGAGCCTCAAACAGACTTTATTCTACTCAGTGACCACCCGGCCAGCTACCCACTAAAAACTGTGTAACTGTGTACCTGAACTGCTGAAGAACTGTTACCAGTAAAGTATCCGTACAGAGTCAGCAAGCCTCCGGTGTCTTATTCTGTTAAGTTAAGAAGCAGCTGCTACCACGACAACCAGCTCAGCAGCAGCGCTGACCCGGGGACCCCGCTCCACCTGCTGGGAGTGTTATCAACTGGCTGCAATACCACCATCCCCAGTGGTCTGACAGCGGCGCTGGTGAGATCACCAGAAACTGCAGGTGGCATCACAAGACTTTTATTATTTTATCCCCATTATTTAGCTGACCCCCAGGGTTACGGGCCCGGGCACCAGCCACTGTGACAGCACCCCCGTATCAATGCCCAGGTACCGAGTTCCCATAGACCCCTGGGCGGGTCAGAAGCACAAGAGGGGTCTCACTTTAAAAGGGTTGTCTGGTATAAAACTATAATTTTGCAGTGATTGCACACTTATCAATCTTCCCAGCCCCTGCACTATACGCATCGGGGATCCACCAGATTCTAAGCCGGGAATGGACTGCTGTTGTGTGGTATGCATGTTCCCAGCAACAACATGACTAGTGGGCGCAGTCCCAAGTGTTTGGAGCAGGCATGTCTGACTAATGGGAGCAGCCCCGCTCAATACAAGTGTGTGGAGCAGGTGTGTCTGACTAGTGGGAGTGGCCATCTAGTGGGTGTTGCCTTGCTCCATACACTTGTATGGAACAAGGCTGCACCTACTAGTCAGGGGCACTGGCCGGGAACATGCATACTGCATAATTAGGGTTCGATTAGAAAATGCAAAAACTCGTGCAGGTACTGGGAGGGTTGATAAGTCTGCGATCACATATAATTACTGCAGAACTATCAGTTTAGACCGGACAACTCCTTTAGAGAGTTGTGAGAGTCACAACAACCACTATCCACATTTATATACATGGCTGTCGCAGTCCCACGAGGAAGCAACTTTCATACGGCAGAAGAAAGGGATAAAATTGCTGCGCCGCCATGGAGGAGAGACAGTCCCGGAAACCCACACAAACACCAGAACATCCATGATCTCGCCTTTGGTCGACCTCCAATTCAGCGCTGTGATTATGGGTCCACCGCGCACCGCCGGCCAAGACCCTCCATTAGGGACGAGTGTGTCACGTACTGGTACAATTATATGTTCTTTTTCCTTTTCCTTTTACTGCCTTGACTTGAACTTTTATTTCAGAACCCATTGATTAAAAAAGAGAGAAATCAATAAAGTTCTACTAAGTGTAAAAGATGTAACAGAAATAATCTCGGACGCCGTACATCCCCCGTAAAAAAGAGTCTTTGGAACCTCCTGTACTTGCAATCCCATTCCTTTTTCCAGCATCGTCTGCATTCAAAGTAATTGCTATCTCCCCTAAAATGAATGTATTTTATTGTTATACATGTTTACTGAAGTTTCCAGCTCTGCCTCAGCAGGGAACACACTTTAGTTCATAACTGCCTTTAGGGGAAAGAAAAAGATATTTTCAGTAGAAAAGATTGGATCTTACTTTCTTTCTTTTTTTTTTTTAAGTCTTAAAGGATCATCTTGTAATATACTGATAGCTTTAGGAGTAAAAAAAATCCTCCCTGCTAATTCCTTTTATCACTATCATGTTTTTCCAGCAGAATATCATGTGCAGCTTTTTAAATCTACATCTGTTAATACGATCCCCCAGAGTGAGCGCAATCTCTGAATGGAGAAGGTCTACGCGGAAAAAACACAAGGAGTTTTTGTAAGTTTTCCTCTGAAGCTCCGGGCTATAAAATAATACAACCATCAGCGGGAGAGGTAGGAACATAATTGTCACCCTAAGGACTTATTCACATGTCAATGAGGTTTCTCGTATGTCATAAAAAACGGGGCGTTTGTTGAGTCATTTTCTCGTATGCAAACAAAAAAAATAAATTGCAAACCTTCTATAAATCAGGAGAGAAGGACGATGAGTGGTTATTCAGTCAATGATGATGTGCGTAAATCAAAAAACATTATTAACTCAACGCATTTCGGAGCTGTCTCCTATACATTGCTAGGTGAGGATGTCCAGGCCACCACCCTGGCCCTTCTTCTAGCCAGCCCTGGCTAAACCCCCCTAACCGCCAAACAATTAAGGAACAGCAACTCTTACAAGATGAATTCCAAAAGAAGGAGCTTTAGGAAAGTTTCTGCGTCTTCACAGCACGAGGTCAGAGTAGAGACTGAACTCTATCAGCGATATCTGCTGATGCAAGAGGAAACTATTTAAAGGCCTGTGGCATGAGCAACTGTGTAACCTGATACATCACCTCATCTGATCCCCGGCTGTGATGTCTGTATAGTCTGGGTATATCCCACCTGTTCCTGCATGGTTGGACACATCCATTAAACAGTGCACATTTATAAGAATAGGACAGGAACATTTTTTTTTTACACATCCAAATGTGGAACTTATGTTTATTCTAAGATCTATTGCTTAAAATGTATAGCACAGCCCCTTTAAGTGCTTGCTAATTGAAACAAGCAGGTTGGACGCTTGGACAGGCTCAGTTTGTGGACCGAGTATAATAGAAGTCAATGAGAAAAACCAAGCATTTTTCCAGAGGAGGCTTCGAGAAAAATACTTGAGTTTCCCATTGACTTCTATTATGCTCGGTACACAAACTGAGCCCATCCAAGTGTCCGACATGCTCTTTTCGATTACTGAACATTAAGTGCTAGCTCATCACTAATGGATACGTAATAGACAGTGTGAGGTATACCGGCAATACTGTACATTGCCGGTATGTATCGCACAGACTGAGATCTGTTGCGATGTGTAACCAGATAGTTTGCCTGGGACTTGTAGTACCAGGTATCTTACTTTATTTGAAAGGGTTGGTTTCATAAGATGCTCAGAAGTGATGGGAGGGACTGAACATCCACATACCTCCCATTGGTATGGATGTAATGTGACTCCTGCCTTTTCATGTAACTGTGATGTAAGCAAGGTCCTTCAACTTCCTATTTGTACCACATGGCAGATAAGCATGCCTGAGAGTGGAGCTGGCTAGAGCTCCTGGAAGTCCAGGAAGTAACCGAGGCGCGGTGGATATGGACTCTCAACAGGTACCGACACGGAGCAAGTCCAAGGACCTGGTGGGTGATCTCTGTGCGTGACCTCCTTGACGGCAAGACTGGCAGGAGACAGTATGAACCCTGCTAAGCTGCAAGAGCAGGTAAACCCAGAGTGGGACTGTGTGCACCAATAGATATCAGCAATTGTGTGTGGACATATCCACTGAACTGAAAGACTAAAGACTATATGTTATGTACAATTCCTTGTGTGTACTGTGGTCACGGTTATCAGCCACATAGCCATAGTAGCAGTTTATGTCTGTTAAATAAGACTATCTTTTATAGAAGACTGTCTTTATGTGTTGGAATTGTGCAGTGAGCAAGTGTCCCCCAACACGCTAAGTAAGCGCTACCTCCCAACAGTTAGATATGAGATAGAAAATAGATAGATAGATAGATAGATAGTATTGAATCCAATAATCATAAAGTACATATTAATATCTAATACTTGCAGTGGCTACAGGTTGCTGGAATTGCGCAGTGAGCAAGTGTCCCCCAACACGCTAAGTTAGCGCTACCTCACAACAGTTAGATATGAGATAGAAAATAGATAGATAGATAGATAGATAGATAGAATTGAATCCAATAATAATAATACCAGTACATATTAATATGTAATACTTGCAGTGGCCACAGGTTGCTGGAATTGCGCAGTGAGCAAGTGTCCCCCAACACGCTAAGTAAGCGCTACCTCACAACAGTTAGATATGAGATAGAAAATAGATAGATAGATAGATAGATAGATAGATAGTATTGAATCCAATAATAATAAAGTACATATTAATATCTAATACTTGCAGCGGCCACATTCCGTTCTTTCTCTTTTTCCGGTTTATTCTATTTTTTTACCATTTCTCAGAAATTAAAGTTGGGGATGCTATTTATTCTTCCCAAAGTTTTCTGCTTTTTCTATCGTCTCTCAGAAACCAATGACATTTGTGAAGTTCAAGAGGCTAAAAGTTCCCCCCCAGGAGACGTCTCATGTGTGAGCGATGCGCTCAGTCTTGGTGGCTCTCGCCTTGGATTACCTGTTCCTCGGCAGGTGATAATGACTCGTCTTCACACTCGTCCATTCATAACTTAGAACACAATCCCTCATCCCGTCTCCTGCCAGGCGAACCTAATGTGACATCGGAACATGAAGAATTCAGTCGCTGGGTGATCTCGGCTTACATACTGCATCTAAGCTGCCATCTGAGCTGAGCCGCCGTCTCTGTGGACCTGCCAATAAGATGCTATCAGCTGGTACGGGATAATTAGCTCCCAGCACTTGCATATCCCATGGCTGCACCCGCAGACTGTCACAGCTGTCTGTGTCATGTAATAGAAGAGGACGTGCGCATTTAGCAATTTTTTTTTTTTATTAACAGTCATATTAAACTGAGCAAGAAAATGCTTATAATGAGCAGCATATTGGCACTAGTTTCTCGGTAAAAGAAGGTAGAAATGAGAGACCAAATAAAATTCACAACTAATTTTAGGAAATTTAGTGAACCCTAGTAAATTTGAAGAAGATTGCATCAGTCAAATAAGGCTCATAGACTTGGCATAGCACAGCAAATCAGGAGGGACTAGCAAAGCCTCTATAAAAGCTGAAGCAGGGAATGCAGCAGCTGTTTTATGATATAATATAATAATAATAATAATAATAATAATAATATTAATAATATTTATTCATTTATATAGCGCTATTAATTCCATAGCACTTTACATACATGATTATTCTTAACAAAGAAGAAAGGTCGCAGTTCAGGAACAGAGATAGAGAAAGTCTTAAATCACTGAATAAACATTATGGATAGTGTGCAACATCCCACCAGTAAAGCTCAGTTAACATCCATTTATCCATAGCCAGATAAGATAAGTTCACTTAGACATTAGTAAGACTGTGTTTGGATTAAGGACCATAGAAGGAGCTCAATACAGTCCTAGGAGTTTTTTGCATGTCACATCACATGATATAGTACAGCAAATCAGGAGAGATTATCAAATCCTCTACAAAAGCTAGTGCAGAGAATGCAGCAGCCATTTTAGGAGGAATCAGAATAGTGAGAGGACATCACAGCTCAGCTGTAAAGATAGGAAGAAAAAGTCATAAAACACTGAATAAACATTACAGATAGTGAGTGACAGCCCACCAGTAGAGTTCAGTTACCATCCATTTATCCAATGCCAGATATGTTGAAGTGACTTGGACATTAGTAAGGTTGTGTTTGGACTAACGACCTTGGAAAGAGTTCAACACAGTCCTAGGAGTTTTTTGCCTGTCTTTTAAGAGCAATTGGTGACTTGGCAATATTTGCTTTTTGCAGAAAAATAATTGTTCCACCAGATCATGTGGATCCTCTAAGCCTCAGGTCCCGGGTGGGCACATGGACCCTGAGCATTGATGCAGGAAGACACTTGTGTGGCGCCCCCTCGGACATCACAGAGGTACTGCACCTAATTAGGGATGAGCGAGTATAATCGTTACTATTCGGTACTCGCCGAACAGTAACGATATTCGGACTACTCGCTACTCCTCGAGTCTCTTGTGATTACTCGGGAGTAGTGAGTAGTCCTTTTATTTTCGCAGTATATCTACATATACACTGCGAAAGTGCATTAAAAGTGAATAAAAGTTGTTAAAAAATTTAAAAAATATCATTCTCACCTATCTGACGCCTGCACTGGGATCGGCAACGAAGACATCCGATGACCAACAAGGACCTGTGAGTATGACAGCCAATCAGATGGCTGGTAGCGATCTGGCCAATCAGATGGCTAGACGTCACAAACCATGTGATCACTACCAGCCACCTGATTGGCCAGATTGCCAGGTCTTGAACGTGCATCAATAATAAATAGGATCCAAAAACAGAATATATTTTAAATAAAACCTCAGATGAGTCTCCATTCATGATAGGTGTACACATGCGCCATAATTATTATTATCAAGGTTACTTCTTCCCTCCTCCAAACAATACAAACAAGATGACACATTTACTGTATCAATAAACTAATCAAAGGGAATGATAATAATGTGGTTCAAAAGTCTCATATACAGTGTCAGATGATCCTACTGATTATCTTTCGGCTCCATCTCTCTAGATCGTAATCCCTGATGAGCACTTGGATACAAAGACCCCGTGTATACAAGACCCACTTGGATACAAAGACCCATTCTTGTATGTGTCCGCCATATGGTAAAAGGCGCTATGAACCTGGAAGACTGGATTAGGCTAGGATCACACTTGCGTCATTCATTCGCTAAACGGATGCATTTTTTACATGTGCAAATGTGTTAAAACGCATGCGTTAACGCACCCATAGACTCCAATGCAAAAAACGCATTGCACAAGTGCACAATTGATTCACTCTTCTCTCTAATTAGCGGCTTTAACCCCTTCATGACCTTGCCATTTTCTCCAATTCTGACCAGTGTCCCTTTATGAGGTTATAACTCGGGAACGCTTCAACGGATCCTAGCGATTCTGAGATTGTTTTTTCGTGACATATTGGGCTTCATGATAGTATTAAATTTAGGTCGATAATTTTTGCGTTTATTTGTGAAAAAATCAAAATATGGCAAAAATTTTGAAAATTTTGCAATTTTCAAATTTTGAATTTTTCTTCCGGTAAACCAGAGAGTTATGTGACACAAAATAGTTATGAAATAAGATTTCCCACATGTCTACTTTACATCAGCACAATTTTGGAAAAAAAGATAAATTTGTTAGGAAGTTATAAGGGTTCAAAGTTCATGAGCAATTTTTCATTTCTCCACCAAAATTTACAAAACCATTTTTTTAGTGACCACATCCCATTTGAAGTCCCTTTGAGGGGTGTACATGACAGAAAACACCCAATAGTGACACCATTCCAAAAACTGCACCTCTCAAGCTACTCAAAACTACATTCAAGAAGATTATTAACCCTTCAGGTGCTTCACAGGAACTAAGCAAATTGGAAACAAAAAAATGGATATTTTAATTTTTCTAACACAAATGTTCTTTTATCCTCAATTTTTTCATTTTTACATGGGCAAAAAGATAAAATGGATCCTAAAATTTGTTGGGCAATTTCTCCTGAGTATATCGATACCACATATGTGATCATAAACCACGGTTTGGGCTCACAGCAGGGCTCTGAAGGGAAAGAGAGCAATTTGACTTTTGGAGCTAATTTTCCATTCAAAAAGTGATATGGCGCTCCTTCACTTCTGAGCCCTGCCGCGCGTCAAAACAGTGGTTTATGACCACATATGAGGTATCGGTGTACTCAGGAGAAATTGCCCAACAAATTTTAAGATGAATTTTATCCTGTTACCCATGTGAAAATGAAAGAATTGAGGCTAAAAGAACATTTTTGTGAAAAAAAAGTACTTTTCAAATATTCACAGATCAATTTGTAAAGCATGTGGGGGTTCAATATGCTCACCACCCATCTAGATATGTTCCCTGGGGGGTCTAGTTTCCAAAATGGGGTCACTTGTGGGGGAGCTCCAAAGTTTAGGCACACAGGGGCTCTCCAAATGCGACATCGTGTCCGCTAACAATTTGAATGGAAAACCACCTCAAATTGTTAGCGGACACCATATCGCATTTGGAGAGCCCCTGTGTGCCTAAACATTGGGGTTCCCCCACAAGTGACCCCATTTTGGAAACTAGACCCCCATGGAACATATCTAGATGCATAGTGAGCACTTTGAACCCCCATGTGCTTCACAAATTGAGACGTAAAAATGAATAAAGAAACTTTTTGTGAAAAAACATACTAGTCTAGTAGTTACAATTCGCAGCATATGGGACCCTATACATTTGGGTCTCTCCATGCTGACGATTCCAGCCCCCTAGCTGCCAAGTTGCACCTGGCTGGCAACCAAAAATACGGCAAAGCTCCATGTCATTTTATTTGTAGAATTTAAAAAAAAAAATGACATGGGGCTCTGCCATATTTTTGGTCCAGCCAGGTACAACTTGGCAGCTACGGACTGCCACCAGCCCCCAGCTGCCTCATTGTACCTGGCTGGAACCAAAAATACAGCGAAGCCCTTTTTTAATTTCTAGAACTAATTCTAGAAAAAAAATTACGTGGGGCTCCGCCATATTTTTGGTCCAGCCAGGTACAACTAGGCAGCTGGGGGCTGGAATCCTCAGCATAGAGAGGCCCAAGCGTTTTGGGCCCCCCATGCTGCGAATTGCAGCCTGCAACCGCCCCAGAAAATGGCGCATTCATTGAAGTGCCATTTTCTGGCGCTGTACCCACGCTCTTCCAGTTGCCCTGGTGCCGGTGGCTAACTGGGTAATAAAGGGGTTAATGCCAGCTTTTTATTGGCAGCTGGCACTAAGCCCGAGATTCATAATATAGGGCCAATGTTAGACCCGCCATTAGGAATCTCTAGTACGGTAAATAGTCAATAAATACACACAGAGAAAAATCTGTTTATTTGACAAAAAAAACACAGACACAATTCAGACTCCATCTTTATTATGAAAAGATCCGACGTAGTCCACAACGAAGGTCCCATGACGCTCGATCGCTCCAACGTCATCCATAACGAAGGTCCCACGATCACTTCCTGCAGCTAGATTCTCAGGATCCAGCTGTAGAAAGTGATCTGACAGATCCAGCACAGTGATCACATAATGGTCACTGTGGATCACTGTGCTGTAGCTGTCAGATCATTTCCTGCAGCTAGATCCTCAGGATCCAGCCGTAGAAAGTGATCTGACAGATCCAGCACAGTGATCCACAATGATCACATAATGGTCACTGTGAATCACTGTGCTGGAGCTGTCAGATCACTTCCTGCAGCTCAGGATCCAGCTGTAGCAAGTGATCTGACAGATCCAGCACAGTGATCCACAGTGATCACATAATGGTCACTGTGGATCACTATGCTGGAGCTGTCAGATCACTTTCTACAGCTGGATCCTCAGGATCTAGCTGTAGAAAGTGATCTGGCAGCTCCAGCACAGAGCTGTCAGATCCGGAGGCGGTGAAGAGGAGGAGGAGGAGCTGGACGCAGTGGAGACAGAGCGGCCGCCGGAGGGGTGAGGGGGAGAGGCGATCGCCGCTCTGGTGATCGGGGGGGCAGGAAGAGGGAAGAGGGGGGGTGACAGGAGAAGTAGGGGGGCACTTAGGAGGAAGCGGGGGCAGGCAGGAGGAAGCGGGCAGCAGGAAGAGGAAGCGGGCGGCAGGGACAGGAAGCAGGTGGCAGGAAAAGGAAGCGGGGGGTAAGAAAGATGAAGAGGGGGCAGGAAAGAGAGGTGGGGGACAGGGGGGCAGTTAGAGGATGACAGGGGAGAAGATTGGAGGGTAGGGATAGCAGCGGCAGGCAGGGAAGCATTACAGGCGCAGTGATTTTCACTATCACTTTTGAGTGCCAATCACCGCGCCTGTAGCCGGGGGGGTGGAGGTGGGGGCAAATCGACCCCCCCTGGGGTGTTGTACAACTCCCCATGTACCTGCAGGCCGAGTGACAGGTCAGTGACACCCTCACTCGACCTGCAGGAGCCTGATCATTCCATGGCCCAGGGGGTGGGCCAAGGGTCTGGAAGGGGTTTTAAATGGTACCAACCAGCAGGATTTAGGGCTATAAAGTGAAGCCAGTGAGCCGGTGCCTTATAGGTAGTAGGATGCTGAATACCTTTACTTGAATGATTCTATGTTTGATTGCAGAGAAAAGTATTTTAAAACTCCTGGAAAACAGGGCAGCAGATGACTAATGTGTGCAGCATTGCGCCTTTATTTAGGGTTGTTTCCCCCACCCCTGTGGGCATGCCTTTCAGCTGCAAGCCAAACCCTCCCGCCCTCCTTTTCATCTCTACTTTCAGTTTTGTCTGGCACCCTGTGGCTGGAGTATAGTGACAGTGCGCAGGAGTCAGAAACAGAGATAAGATGGAGGGGGAGAGTGTTTGGCTTACAGCCAAAAGCCATTCCCACAGGGGAAGCAATAAAATAATCCCAAATCACCAACACAGTGCTGCACACATCTATTATCTGCTGCCCTGTTTTCCAGTAGTTTGATGACACTTTTCTCTGCAATCAAACATGGAATCATTCAAGTAAAGGTATGATTGCACTCAGCATTAGATCTGGATGCATACAATCTCTGGATCCAGCAGATTTGGAGAGGCAATAGTTAATGTTTTGTACAATCCAACACTTTCCTTTAACAATAGCGAGTGAGCAGAACGTAAAACGGCGGAAAATTACATGTAAATGGGTCAAGTAATTATATATGATCCTTCCTCAATGTATCTGCAGCAACTCAGTTTTGGGTTGAATAAAAAATATTTTTAGTGCCAGGGGCAGCGACACGAGACCTCGAGCGTGAAGTGTCTCCAATTTATTGATACAACGGAGACAGCCCGTTTAAGATAATTAATTCGTTACTTTACAACCTGCATTAGGGAGGGAAGAAGGTACAAGGTGATTTCTTTCCCGCGCTCATCACATACACATCACAGCAGACTGTTCCTTCATGCCTGTCATTTCCGTTTTAATGAGCTGTTTGGGGCAGTCAGCAAATTTCCCATCCTGAAGTTCAAAGTGAGTTTTGTATATTCTGCATTATTCATTACACAAATTGTGGTAGAGACCGGTTAGGAGTTAAATGGGAAAATGTTCTTGAGCAAGACCCAAACACGCCGTCGATAAAAATCATGAATTATGGACGTTGATTTTTCTATCCCGCTCTTCACTTTTTCTTTTATTTAAATGAGTTTTATTTTGATTATTTCTGCTTTACTTATTTCGTCTTATGATTTGCTCATTTGCTGTACGGACACTTTCTTTTTTATCTACTGCGGAATATGTTGGCGCCATATCAATAAAGATTCTTATCTAAATGACAGGAGCATCTCAATGAATTAGAAGATCGGCAAAAAGTGACTTTATTTCAGTAATTTAATTCATGAAGTGACCACATCTATTCTATAGAGTCATTACACACAGAGGGATCTATTTCTTGGGTTTATTTCTGTTAATGTTGATGATTAATGAAAACCCAAAGGTCGCTATCTATCAAAAGAAGTTGGTTTAGTGCTCTAAACAACCTAATCCAGAAGGGCCACCTGATGCTATCTCTGATCAACAACCTTACATAGTAACATAGTAACATAGTTCTTAAGGTTGAAGGAAGACCTTCCGTCCATCTAGTTCACCCCATAGCCTAACATGTTGATCCAGAGGAAGGCAAAAAAAACCCCATGTGGCAACACTAAGCTCCACATTGGGGAAAAAATTCCTTCCTGACTCCAGATACGGCAATCAGACTAATTCCCTGGATCAACGCCCTATCAAAGAATCTAGTATATATAACTGGTAATATTATAGTTTTAAAGAAAGGCATCCAGGCCCTTCTTAAATGTTAGTAGTGACTCCCTCATTACACCATCATGTGGCAGAGAGTTCCATAGTCTCACTGCTCTTACAGTAAAGAATCCGCGTCTGTGATTATGATTAAACCTTCTTTCCTCCAGACGTAGAGGACGCCCCCTTGTCCCAGTCTCTGTAGAGGACGCCCCCTTGTCCCAGTCTCTGTAGAGGACGCCCCCTTGTCCCCATCTCTGTAGAGGATTCCCCCTTGTCTCCGTCTCTGTAGAGGACGCCCCCTTGTCCCCGTCTCTGTAGAGGACGCCCCCTTGTCCCCGTCTCTGTAGAGGACGCCCCCTTGTCCCCGTCTCTGTAGAGGACGCCCCCTTGTCCCCCGTCTCTGTAGAGGACGCCCCCTTGTCCCCGTCTCAGGCCTAAGAGTAAAGAGATCATTAAAAATGTCTCTGTACTGTCCCCTCATATATTGATACATTATTATAAGATCACCCCTAAGCCTTCGTTTTTCCAAGCTGAATAACCCCAAGTTATTAACCTGTCTTGGTATTGCAGACCCCTCCCCCCTCAGTCCTCTAATAACCTGTCTTGGTATTGCAGACCCCTCAGTCCTCTAATAACCTGTCTTGGTATTGCAGACCCCTCAGTCCTCTAATAACCTGTCTTGGTATTGCAGACCCCTCAGTCCTCTAATAACCTGTCTTGGTATTGTAGACCCCTCAGTCCTCTAATAACCTGTCTTGGTATTGCAGACCCCCTCAGTCCTCTAATAACCTGTCTTGGTATTGCAGACCCCTCAGTCCTCTAATAACCTGTCTTGGTATTGCAGACCCCCCAGTCCTCTAATAACCTGTCTTGGTATTGCAGACCCCTTCAGTCCTCTAATAACCTGTCTTGGTATTGCAGACCCCTCAGTCCTCTAATAACCTGTCTTGGTATTGCAGACCCTCAGTCCTCAATAACCTGTCTTGGTATTGCAGACGCCTCAGTCCTCTAATAACCTGTCTTGGTATTGCAGACCCCTCTATCCTCCAATAATCTGTCTTGGTATTACAGACCCCTCAGTCCTCTAATAACCTGTCTTGGTATTGCAGACCCCCCAGTCCTCTAATAACCTGTCTTGGTATGTGCAGACCCCTCAGTCCTCTAATAACCTGTCTCTGTTATTGCAGACCCTCAGTCCTCTAATAACCTGTCTTGGTATTGCAGACCCCTCAGTCCTCTAATAACCTGTCTTGGTATTGCAGACCCCTCAGTCCTCTAATAACCTGTCTTGGTATTGCAGACCCCCAGTCCTCTAATAACCTGTCTTGGTATTCAGACCCCTCAGTCCTCTAATAACCTGTCTTGGTATTGCAGACCCCCCAGTCCTCTAATAACCTGTCTTGGTATTGCAGACCCCTCAGTCCTCTAATAACCTGTCTTGGTATTGCAGACCCCTCAGTCCTCAATAACCTGTCTTGGTATTGCAGACCCCTCAGTCCTCTAATAACATGTCTTGGTATTGTAGACCCCTCAGTCCTCTAATAACCTGTCTTGGTATTGAGACCCCTCATCCTCTAATAACCTGTCTTGGTATTGTAGACCCCTCAGTCCTCTAATAACCTGTCTTGGTATTGCAGACCCTCAGTCCTCTAATAACCTGTCTTGGTATGAGACCCCTCAGTCCTCTAATAACCTGTCTTGGTATTGCAGACCCCTCATCCTCAATAACCTGTCTTGGTATTGCAGACCCCTCAGTCCTCTAATAACCTGTCTTGGTATTGCAGACCCCTCAGTCCTCTAATAACCTGTCTTGGTATTGCAGACCCCTCAGTCCTCTAATAACCTGTCTTGGTATTGCAGACCCCTCAGTCCTCTAATAACCTGTCTTGGTATTGCAGACCCCTTCAGTCCTCTAAAAACCTGTCTCGGTATTGCAGACCCCTTCAGTCCTCTAATAACCTGTCTTGGTATTGCAGACCCCTCAGTCCTCCAATAACCTGTCTTGGTATTGCAGACCCCTCAGTCCTCTAATAACCTGTCTTGGTATTGCAGACCCCTCTATCCTCCAATAATCTGTCTTGGTATTACAGACCCCTCAGTCCTCTAATAACCTGTCTTGGTATTGCAGACCCCCCAGTCCTCTAATAACCTGTCTTGGTATTGCAGACCCCTTCAGTCCTCTAAAAACCTGTCTCGGTATTGCAGACCCCTCAGTCCTCTAATAACCTGTCTTGGTATTGCAGACCCCTCAGTCCTCCAATAACCTGTCTTGGTATTGCAGACCCCTCAGTCCTCTAATAACCTGTCTTGGTATTGCAGACCCCTCTATCCTCTCAATAACCTGTCTTGGTATTACAGACCCCTCAGTCCTCTAATAACCTGTCTTGGTATACAGACCCCCAGTCCTCTAATAACCTGTCCTGTATATGCAGACCCTCCAGTCCTCTAATAACTCTATACGTCTGGTATTGCAGACCCCTCAGTCCTCTAATAACCTGTCTTGGTATTGAGACCCCTCAGTCCTCTAATAACCCCGTCTTAATGAACCTGTCTTGTATGCAACCCAGTCCTCTAATAACCTGTCTTGGTATTGCAGACCCCCCAGTCCTCTAATAACCTGCCTTGGTATTGCAGACCCCTCAGTCCTCTAATAACCTGTCTTGGTATTGTAGACCCCTCAGTCCTCTAATAACCTGTCTTGGTATGGCAGACCCCTCAGTCCTCTAATAACCTGTCTTGGTATTGCAGACCCCCCAGTCCTCTAATAACCTGTCTTGGTATTGCAGACCCCTCAGTCCTCTAATAACCTGTCTTGGTATTGCAGACCCCTCAGTCCTCTAATAACCTGTCTTGGTATTGCAGACCCCTCAGTCCTCTAATACCTGTCTTGTATTGCAGACCCTCAGTCCTCTAATAACTGTCTTGGTATTGCAGACCCCCAGTCCTCTAATAACCTGTCTTGGTATTGCAGACCCCTCAGTCCTCTAATAACCTGTCTTGGTATTGCAGACCCCTCAGTCTCTAATAACCTGTCTTGGTATTGCAGACCCCCAGTCCTCTAATAACCTGTCTTGGTATTGCAGACCCCCCAGTCCTCTAATACCTGTCTTGGTATTGCAGACCCCTCAGTCCTCTAATAACCTGTCTTGGTATTGCAGACCCCCAGTCCTCTAATAACCTGTCTTGGTATTGCAGACCCCCAGTCCTCTAATAACCTGTCTTGGTATTGCAGACCCTCAGTCCTCTAATAACCTGTCTTGTATTGCAGACCCCTCAGTCCTCTAATAACCTGTCTTGGTATTGCAGACCCCTCAGTCCTCTAATAACCTGTCTTGGTATTGCAGACCCCTCAGTCCTCTAATAACCTGTCTTGGTATTGCAGACCCCTCAGTCCTCTAATAACCTGTCTTGGTATTGCAGACCCCTTCAGTCCTCTAATAACCTGTCTTGGTATTGCAGACCCCCAGTCCTCTAATAACCTGTCTTGGTATTGCAGACCCCTCAGTCCTCTAATAACCTGTCTTGGTATTGCAGACCCCTCAGTCCTCTAATAACCTAATAATATGATGCATAGTGTCAGTCTGCAGCCTATATTGGTCACGCCCATGCTATAGATCAGTCGGGCTGCTCGCACCACATACCTGCATCACAAATGACAAACACCCCCAGAGGATCAGCCTCAAACTGCAAGAGATAAAAGGTGCAATAAACACTAAAAATGAAGATGTGAGTTGTTAGTGGATATTTTGGCCAAAATACGTAAGCTCGTAATCCGCCTCAAGGGCCCTCACGCTTACGAGTCCTAACCATATGTTTCCCAGCCATATGCTTGTTTGTTTCACAAAAGATCACCGAATAGGACATAAAAATTCTGAAAAAACTCACCAAGAATTGGCCATGTCAAATACCCATTACACCTAGCAGGAGGCGGCCAGCTCCAGTGAGAGGCAACACAAGTGTCTAAATACCGGTGCGCAATCCAATTCTCCAAATACGATCCACCCTAACGTGTCTCAGATCTTAGATTTTGTTCATAGTGGACTAGAGAAAGGTCTCAAACCTAGTACTATCAAAGTCTAAGTCTCAGCCTTAGGTTCCTTCTTTGACCAGAACCTTGTGAACCATCACTGGAATCCCAATCTGATTCCCCCTGGGATATGAATGTTGTCCTCAAAGGGTTAACACAACCTCCCTTTGAGCAAATAACCTCTTTAAGCCTAGAGATACTGTCCTGGAAGACCAAGTTACTACATGCTAAAACCACAGAGGAAACTCAAAAGTAACTCACCATAGTCAACCGAAATGACACACAAATATGTAAAAACATAAAAAGAGAGAAATAACAGAAATACTTAAACATTCCATTCTAAAGTTATCTTCTGTTTCCTTGTGGGCTGGAGAAATGAAATATGGATAATAATAAATACAGGATAACTTTCTTCTGTGCAGCCCAGCTGTTATATGCTTCACCCTGGGCTCATGTCTCCAGGACGGCCTAGAATGGAATATTAGAATGGCTGTGTTGTAACTGGAGTATGGGCTAAATGGGTAAGTGCCGACCCGGAGGGCCCTGGTGCAGCAGCTGCTGGTGATGACCGGGGGGGGGGGGGTTTGCTGTGGGTGATGCGGCTTCTACCTGCTGCGCTGAGCCACGCTTTGCAGTCCTGGGAGCCAGGGGGGCGGCAGAGGAGAGGAGGGGTGGGATCAGCCAGGGAAAGCAGGAAGCTTCCCTCAGTTGCCCTCCTCTCCTCTCTCCTCTGAGGGTCGGCTGGGGGCCCCCCTGCAGGCTTGAGGGGCCCCCTAGCCAGTCGGGGCCCTGGTGCAGCTGAAGCAGCTGCACCATGGTAGGTCCGCCCCTGGCCTTGCCTATGAACTATCTTGTGCCTCCCCCACTCCTCTTTATACAGTGAATAGAAAACATCCTGGCTGATTACAGACCATTCACTAGTGAACACTCAGTGTCCTGGAGCTGAGGTGCCATGTTTGACACTTGCAGGAATTTTATTCTTGAAATTCTGGTAAATTCAGTTTGTCCTTCTGTCAAGCAAATAGATCTCTACTACTGTTATACATTTCTCCTATAGTTATATGTTACATTTACAAGTGTCAGCAGTGACTCTGGACAAGCTTAACAACGTGCAGAGCACATATAGTGACTGCTGACGTTCACCACCAGCCCAGACAATCTCTTTAAGGCTATGGAGAGTAATAACTGGCATAAAAAATAGTAATGAATTATTAGAAACCCTTAAAGGGGATCTGTCAGGTCAAAAATCCATATGTAACTGATATCATTTTCTAATTCCTCTGGCGAAGCTCTTTCTATTCAGGTATTTCTTTTATTTATACGCCCCTCCTATCCTCTTTAAACTGCAAAATAAAAAAATCATTCCCTCTGTCAATCACAGTGAGTGATCACTTAGTTCTCTGCAGCCCACTCCCCAGGGAATGAATATTCATGTAGTGGCATCACTGCCCTGCCCTCTTCTGGGTCTGAATTCTGTGTGTGGGGCTCTCCAGATGCAGGCACTCACTGCAGAGGAGAAAGGATGGGGGAGGAAGTATGTGCTGTTAGCAGCTGCACCTCTGACATCTTCATTGTGTGTATCTGAGGCATATGTATAGTGTGTGTTCTTAGCAGCTGCACCTCTTACATGCATGCAGGAAAACCAAACGTTCAAATAAACAGATAGAACTCTCTTACAAGTTTGAAGGATAGAGAATTGAGGTCAGTGATGGAGCAGAAAGGCACATATAATGGTTAACAAACCTTTTTATTGTTATAAGGTTTTTTACCTGATGAAGACAGCAGACCGCTGTTGAAATGCGTTGTGGTGTTATAACAATAAAAAAGTTTGTTAACCATTATATGTGCCCTTGCTTCTGTGTGCCCCAGCGCTCCGTCACTGACCACAATTCTTTATCCTTCAAACTTGCCTAACAACCAATCGGGCTGTCTGGTTGGAGCAGCCGGTGGCCGCAGACAGCGATAATAATTGCAGGGCCTGCCGTGATGTAGCCGATGAACTGGGACCACCTGATCGGAAGGCAGCCCATGTGACTGTCAGCAGGAAGAGCGGCTGAGGAGAGATGCCGGCGGGAACACTTCGCTCCCAGCAGCGGTGCTTTTCTACTGAGGTTGAGCAGGCTGCACAACCTTGAAAGGTGAGTGTCCTCCCTCCTTAACCAGAGACATATCCCCAATAGACAACCGGGTGTTCCCAAAGGGCGCTTCTCTAGCTCTTCTCTTGCAGAAATCTCTTACAGACAGCACACACTGTAACACGAAACACCTCCCCTCTCCCTTCCCTCTCCCTTCGCCTCCAAAGAAGCCTGCAGAAGCTGGAGATTTTCTGTGTAACTTCACCACAGAGAAGAGGGACAGAATAACAGCTTGGATAGGCGTGGTTATTTAAATAACATTTACACAATACAGACTACTTGGGAGTGAAAGTAATGAGACAGACTAGTGAATGGGATGGGGCAAAATAGAAAAGTTTGCTAGCCTTGTGTGGTTGCGCACCCCTGCACAACCATGGTATAGACATCCAGCATGTACTGCACACCACACGGGTCTCTGGTGCACCAGATAACTGGATCACATGAGGTCTGACGTCACCACAGGTCCTTCGGAGTTGTTAGCAAGTTGTGATATGCAGCACCCACAGCTTATCCAAGAAGGGAACCCGGAATGTAAGGAAAATTCAAAAATTGCGGTTCTCGGGCGCACGATGACAGCAAGCTGGGGTTGATGTTTATTTAGCAATTTTTATCTTTATATGGCTTCACAATGAGATCAGGTGATATTAGTGAATATAATTGCCTGCAAGGTGTGAAGATGCTTATAGTAAGAGAACTACAAAGGGTACAGTAACGATTTTTACATATTCTGAAAGGGCTGCCTGAGCACTATTCAAGGGTACTATTAGTATCATACTGAAAAATGACCTGACAGAGTCCCTTTAAAACATAAGTTAGATATAAAAAGTTAAAAAAATAACAATAATACATTTTCTTCAAGGGATATTGAACTCTACAAGTCAAGTGCTTATAGCAAGAAAACTACAAAAAGTACAGTAATTATTATTGCATATCCTGAAAGGACTGCCCAGGCATTATTTAAAGGTACTATTATTATCATACTGAAAAATGACCTGACGGAGTCCTTTTAAAAAATAAATAAGGCATGAAAGGGAATAAATAACAATACATTTTCTTCAAGGAATATTGAACTCTACAAGTCAAGTGCTCATAAAAAGAAAACTACAAAAAGTACAGTAATGATTTTTACATATTCTGAAAGGGCTGCCTGAGCACTATTCAAGGGTACTATTAGTATGATATTGAAAAATGACCTGACAAAGACCCTTTAAAAATTAATACCAGTAATACATTTTCTTCAAGAGATATTGGACTCTACAAGTCAAGTGCCTATAGCAAGAAAACTACAAAAGGTACAGTAATGTTTGTTACATACCCTGAAAGGGCCACCTGAGCACTACTCAAGGGTACTATTAGTATCATACTGAAAAATGACCTGACAGAGTCCCTTTAAAAATTAATACCAGTAATACATTTTCTTCAAGAGATATTAGACTCTACAAGTCATGTGCTTATAGCAAGAAAACTACAAAAGGTACAGTAATGTTTGTTACATATCCTGAAAGGGCTGCTTCAGCACTATTCAAAAGTACTATTAGTATCATACTGAAAAATGACTTGACAGAGTCCCTTTAAAAAATAAATTAGATATAAAAGGTAAAAAAATAACAATAATACATTTTCTTCAAGAGATATTGGACTTTACAAGTCCTTTGCTTAGAACAAGAAAACTGCAAAAGGTACAGTAATGATTGTTACATATCCTGAAAGGGCTGCCTGAGCACTACTCAAGAGTACTATTAGTATCATACTTAAAAATAACCTGACAGAGTCCCTTAAAAATATAAATTAGAATTAAAAAGTAAAAAAATAACAATTCATTTTCTTCAAGAGATATTGGACTCTACAAGTCAAGTGCCTATAGCAAGAAAACTACAAAAGGTACAGTAATGATTGTTACATATCCTGAAAGGGCTGCCTGAGCACTACTCAAGGGTGCTATTAGTATCATACTGAAAGATGACCTGACAGAGTCCCTTTAAGAAATAAAACAGACATGAAAAAAATAAATAAATAACAATAATACATTTTATTCAAAGGATATTGAACTCTACTAGTCAAGTGCTTATAGCAAGAAAACTACAAAGGGTACAGTAATAATTGTTACATATCCTGAAAGGGCTGCCTGAGCACTATTCAAGAGTACTATTAGTATCATACTGAAAAATGACCTGACAGAGTACCTTAAAAATACAAATTAGAAATAAAAAGTAAAAAAATAACAACAATTCATTTTCTTCAAGAGATATTGGACTCTACAAGTCAAGTGCTCATAGCAAGAAAACTACAAGAGGTACAGTAATGATTGTTACATATCCTGAAAGCTTACAGTTAAATTAAATGCACTCGCACGGTATTGTAGTTGCTTAAGGTTAGTTTATTTCAAAAATTGAGGTGCAGATGGTGACTTAGCAGGTTGTTAATGTTTCGGCCCACTATGGCAAAGTTCAGGATATGTGTCTCTACTTATTCCTATTAATCCTTGGATTATATCTTGGATTATAACCTTGATTCACAGCCTAGGCACAGACTGTGCTGGCAGACAGAGGGACCGCTCTTGATAAGATTTATCTCACCCCCATCTCCAAAGAGAGCTACAAAGAATCTTATAGGGTTTTGTACCAAGGTTATAATCCAAGGTATAATCCAAGGATGAATAGGAATAAGTAGAGACACGTATCCTGAACTTTGCCATAGGGTTCCATTACACAAACTCCCAAAGGACAATAAGATCCCCGGGATTACAACTTCTCCATACAGAACCATAAGTGAATCTAACATTACTTGGAACATATGCAGGACAAAGATATATTCCTGTATCCTAAAACCATAACTGGACAAATCCCTATAAACACGCAACGGCAGTGACGTTGTGATAAAGGCCTGTAGTGGGCCGAAACGTTAACAACCTGCTAAGTCACCATCTGCATGTCAATTTTTGAAATAAACTCACCTTAAGCAACTACAACACCATGCGAGTGCATTTAATTTAACTCTAAGCTACATTGTGGGTCATCGGACCCTTTTATTTGCACCGCCATAGAAGATCACAAAAGTGAGTGCTGGTCATTACATGTTTTGAACATATCCTGAAAGGGCTGCCTGAGCACTATTCAAGGGTACTATTAGTATGATACTGAAAAATGACCTGACAGAGACCCTTAAAAAATTAATACCAGTAATACATTTTCTTCAAGAGATATTGGACTCTACAAGTCAAGTGCCTATAGCAAGAAAACTACAAAAGGTACAGTAATGTTTGTTACATATCCTGAAAGGGCTGCCTGAGCACTATTCAAGGGTACTATTAGTATGATACTGAAAAATGACCTGACAGAGTACCTTAAAAATACAAATTAGAAATAAAAAGTAAAAAAATAACAACAATTCATTTTCTTCAAGAGATATTGGACTCTACAAGTCAAGTGCTCATAGCAAGAAAACTACAAGAGGTACAGTAATGTTTGTTACATATCCTGAAAGGGCTGCCTGAGCACTATTCAAGGGTACTATTAGTATGATACTGATAAATGACCTGACAGAGTCCCTTTAAAAATGAAATGAAATATAAAAAGTAAAAAAAAAGAACAATAATACATTTTCTTCACGGGATATTGAACTCTAAGATTCACGCACCAAACGTCTGAAGCTACGGTCATTTTTTATTCTATTTTTTTCTGCACATTCCTAATATCGCTGATAAAATGATGAACTAAACTTACCTTGAGCAGTTTGTACAAGTGCATTATTTTTCACTGTCAATTAAGCCGAGAGATTTTATTAGGTTTCCTGCTGGAAAACAAGTGGCGTTGGAGTCTCCGAGAAGTTACTCAGTTACTCGGCATCTTGTAAACATGAATAGGAAACACAATAAATTTGAAGGCGGATGGAAGCGTTATTTGCGGTAACAGAATTCGGCTTGTCATTTCAGGGTGTAAAATAACATTTCCAAAACTCAAAAATGGGATTTCATTTCAAGAAGTTAAAAGGGATCATCCTTCACAATCAGCCCGATGTTGGTAAAGTTTCCCGAAGACATAATTTAAGTTTGACAGGGACATATTACAATTTCCGCTCGCTTATACAAACATCCCAACTGTCTCCACTCCCGATATCCGAGTATAAATAAAATGAAACATTATTAAATCACCAGCAGAACAAACTCCATCAAGGTGGTTATAAATCTCCAAATATTGTGATGCATTTCCCTAATTTCTTTTTTTTTTTCCGTATGTTTATGTTTTCTTAGATGTTAGACACAAATATGTGCGGAGGCATTAATGTGCCCCACTTCCATGATAATGCTTTATGGTCGCGTTGAGAGTTTTCGTTCCAGAGTGCCAAAGGCGTTTCACTGGTTATGAGGAAGGAGATGATATTAGTGATTATGAAACCATTAAAATTTCAATGTCAGGTCAAGAAAGAAAAGTTTTCTGTTTCCTCCAAGGTTCTTAAAACTAAGCGATAATAAAAAAATAAAGAAAAGCGAGTGCTCGCAACGTCTGATAAAGCAGAGAGCACGTCGCGGGTTGGTATTTGCATGGCAGGCACCCCAATCTGTGCCGAGGATTTACACTTGTTTCTCTATTTAAAAATTGTAATTCAGAAAAAGAATAAATCACATGTCAAAACGACATTCTATTTAGTGCTGAGGGATTTAGAGGATTAAAGAAAAGTATTTTGTTTTATGTTTTGTCATGCTTCCACAAATACGTACGCGCATTGGCCCGGAGATGTTTTTGTCTCCTTTTCTTTTTAACGTCTTAAAATAATAAAAATCTTGCGTTTTCTTCTACCTTACAACATGCACGTTTTTCTACTCTACAAATCCAAGGGAAATTAAAAGATGACATGAGTGAACTTTGGAGACAGTACGAATAAAATGGCGGTACCTCGAATGGATGAGAAAGGACTCCGAATGGCTTGGGCGAAAATATAAATGATTGGTCTACACGTTTAAAGGCAACCCAGCCTATTTCTCAGGACAAATCCATTTTCACGGGTGGTAGTAACAGACAAGGGGGGGTAAGGTAGCAGGATGGCAGTAAAGGGTGATTAGGGGGACTAATTTGACCCTTAGACTGGGAGTCCCCTAGCTGACCCAGTTCCCAGAAGTACTTCTGAAGGTGAGGATGTCTGGGCTGCCACCTTTGACCTGCTCCTGAATAGCTCTAGGCTAACACACCCTCACATCCACCCAGGAACTGGGATAAGCACAGCAGCTCCCAGACAGATGGCACATGATGTCTACACAGCTCACAGTCTTTGCAGAGAATGAACTCTATCAGCAACCCCAGCTGTTAACTCATGGGTCTACTTAAAGGCTGGCGGAGTGGACAAACACATCATTTGATTCATTATCACATGTCAACAGCAACTGGTACTGCAGAGCCTCAGAATTTAACTCTTAATAGAATAAAGGAAATTATCTCCATTTAACTACTGCAGAGCAATTCACAGATACTGCAGATGACTGTATACATTACACCCATATACCCAGAATCATTTTTGGCCCTATCACATCCTGGGAGGAGCTATTTATCCTCACCATGCAAATGCTTTCTTTGCTGGCTATATTCCTTGGTAGATGGATATTCAGAGTCCCAGTTATTCAGTTAAGGATTCTCTTGCTAAATTATCTCTATTCCTTTTTCCTGCGGTTTGTTTGTATGTTTCCCTTCAAAACATTCTTTTCATTCTGTTACATTTAGGGTTTTAGGGATTTCCAAGAATAGCATTCATCTTTTGGGTTATTTCCATTTCATCCATCTTCCCTGTATGATTGGGTGCCAGACACCCTTCTTGTGTGCACTTCTTTATGGTTACTGTTATTTTGTGTTACACTTTGTTTATAGTTGAGGGAGAAGTTAATGACACTCAGGTTTAGCCGCCATTGAGTGGGGGCGCCATTGAGTAATCTTGCGGTGCAAACTTCCGCGCTCAAGCAGGGTCAAACAAGGGTCAGATTTGGGTCTTCTCATTACCTGTGAATTGCAGATTTAACATCTCTCCTGATGTGTTCATCCCCGTGAGTAGTAAGGCTCAGTCATAACATAAAGAAGGTGAAGAAACCCCAGTAATACTTTATCCTATTATTTATTCCCTAGTTTTGCTCTTACCATTATACCCCCAGAGTGTGGCCAGGAATTCTGATCGTTAATTTGTAAGCCTCTTATTAAAAGATCAGATCATAAGTGTTTTAAGTCACAGAAAAATAAAAGATATCGGAATTATTATGAGCATCGTGTAAAGTAATCATGTTTCATCACAATATGAATGACTAAGGCTAGGGTCACACTTGCATTGTGACCCTAGCCAAACGGATTGCGCTTAAAACGTAGAACTTTTCCCAGAAGCGCATAAAGTTAACGCTGTACGCTGCGGGAGAACGCTGCACCTAGTTACCCGATGCTTACCTTCCCAACCAGCCACACACAAAGCTGCTGGGGGTGTGCTTTAGCAGAGCGAACAGGAAACGTTGTAGATATTATGCGCTTCTGGGAAAAGTTCTATGTTTTAAACTCAATCCGTTAGGTTTTTGCTGATTCGTGGTAGATCGGGCAGATGTTGCAAATCCGCACTTGCCACACCTGACCGCAAGTTCCATAGAGAATGAATGGGGCTTGCTGCATCTGTGCCGCAAGTCGGCCATTACACGGCAGATGCAGCAGATGAGGCACAATCTGCCAGATCTGCCGCAAATCAGCAAAAACACTGATTTGAAAGGTCCCTAAGTGTTAACATTGTAAATGAAGGCATCAATCCCATACGATCACCACCTCCAACCAATCACAACCTCCAACCGATCACCACCTCAAACCAATCAGTACCTCCAACTGATCACCACTTCCAACCGAACTCCACTTCCAATTGATCTCTCCCTCCGACCGATCACAACCTCCATCTGATCACAGCCTCCAGCCAATTGCCACCTCCAACAGATGAGCACCTTTAACCGATCATCACATTCAACTAATCACAAACTCCAACTGATCACTACTTACAGCCTATCACCACCTCCAACTGACCACTACCTCTAACCAATCACCACCTCCAAGTGATCACCATCGATATCTGTCCACCACCTTCATTGGATTATCATCTCCAATTGATCACCATCTCCAACAGATCACCACATTCAACCAATAATCACCTCCAACCTATTTCACCTCCAACCAATCACCACCTCCAACTGATCACATCCTCAAACCAATCAACACCTTTAACCGATCACAATCTCCAGCTGATCACCACTTATAGGGTATTACCGCCTCCAATTGTTCAGCCCCTCCAACCGATCACAACTTCTAACTGATCGCCACCTCCAACCAATCACCATCTATAACATATCACCACTTCCAATGGATTATCATCTCCAATAGATCACCATCTCCAATAGATCACCACATGCAACTGATCACCGAACCAATCATCACTATCTCTGATCACCAATTGTACACAAATATTTAGGGAACTATCACTCCCTTCTCCTGCATTGCATGTAGTATGGTATCCATTGTAAATACTAATTAATATTATTATTATTATTTATTTCTATAGCACCATTAACTCCATGGTGCTGTATATGAGAGGGGGTTGCATTCAAAATTAGAGATATAATTTACAGTAAACCAATTAACAACGACAGACTGGTACAGAGGGGAGGGGACCCTGCCTTTGCGGGTTTACATTCTACAGGATAATGGGGATGAAAGAGAAGGTCAGGGGTGTGGCCGCTCCGGTGGTGGTGAGGCGGCAGCTCCGTTGGTGATGAGGCGGAAGCTCCGGTGGTGGTGAGGCGGCAGCTCCGGTGGTGGTGAGGCGGAAGCTCCGGTGGTGGTGAGGCGGCAGCTCTGTTGGTGATGAGGCGGAAGCTCCGGTGGTGGTAAGGCGGCAGCTCCGTTGGTGATGAGGCGGAAGCTCCGGTGGTGGTGAGGTGGCAGCTCCGGTGGTGGTGAGGCGGCAGCTCTAGTGGTGGTGAGGCGGAAGCTCCAGTGGTGGTGGGGCGGCAGCTCGGTCATTGCAGGCTGTAGCTTTCCTGAAGGGATGGGTTTTCAGGTTCCGTCTGAAGGATCCGAGTGTGGTTGATAATCAGACATGTTGGGGCGCAGAATTTCAGAGGATGGGGGATATTCGGGGAAAGCTTGGAGGCGGTTGTGTGAGGAATGAATAAATGTGGGGGAGAGGAGGAGGTCTTGGGAGGATCGAAGATTACATGAGGGAAGATAGTGGGAGATTAGTTCAGAGATGTAGGGAGGGGACAGGTTGTGGACGGCTTTGTAGGTCCGTGTTAGTAGATTGAACTGGATTCGTTGTGGAATCGGGAGCCAGTGAAGAGATTTGCAGAGAGGAGAAACAGGGGAGTAGTGAGGAGAGAGGTGGATTACTCGGGCAGCAGAGTTGAGGACAGACCGGAAAGGTTCAAGAGTGTTAGCTGGGAGGCCACAGAGGAGGAGGTTGCAGTAATTGAGGTGGGAGATGATGAGGGCGTGTACAAGAGTGCACTGCTACACTACTGCTGTAATGTGACAGTTGTAGATAGATTTGCCTTGTTTTTCAGTCTCCTGTACTTTGGCTGCAGTTACTTGATCCTTTGCATACTGTTTATGAATCCTGAGCATTGTGTAATAGCGGATTGGCAGAGTCACGCATGTATCTTTGATATTATGCTCTTCTATATTGTGTCACTGCCCGGCTTCATCCGTCCCATCTCTCACTATCAGACGATTAGAAGGAAAAAGAGTTGTGGATCTTTGCAGATCTTTTTCAGCAGACTTTAAATGGCTTCAGTGCATGGTTAACAGCCGAACACGGCAACAGTTTTATTGCAGCTTTCTGAAAGATTATAATTATAATGTCAGCTGTAACCTCCAGACTAACTTTGTAGCATGTGGCGGATGGTATCATGTTGATTTTGCTGTTGTGATATTGAAAGTAATTGTCCTTGAAACATTCTCTTTTTCTCCCACTCTGTCGAAGTCGGATCCTTTGTGTTTCTGAGTTGTTCTTAATGTTATTTTTTTTCAACATCTCGACTTATTTATTTTCTACATTTTAACTTTTTAAATTATTTTTCTTAACTTGGAACTTTTTTGTATAGATATATTCTGTTTTTTTTTTTTACTTTGCAGGTTCTATGTTTTATTTCCCACCTTTGGCAGGCTGGCCCAGGGGGCAGGAGTGCACATGACCCTCAGGCCGGTGGACAGGCAGCATATTCGAGCCGCCTAGCCATCTGTAATCTGTCAGGTTCTCAGCTGTAGAATGGGGATCGTTAGTCATTGCCCCTGTCACACACAGTGATCCAGCATGCCCAGCGGGAGATCGCCAATCAAAAAATGGTCCAGGCCATTCATTAACGATCAAAAATGTCCCAGCGGGGGCCGATCGCTGCTAAGTGTCACGCACAGCGATATCGCTGGCGAGGTCGCTGCTACGTCACAGAACCTAAGACGTTGCGTAGATGTCGTTAGCGATATCGCTGTGTGTAACGGGGCCTTAAGAAAACACTATTTATTTTCTTTTTTCATTTTATTTTATTTTTTTCTTCCAGCATTAAAATGAAAATAAGTTTTATCATGTCCCACCAGAATTTTTATTTCTAAGTTATTTTATGTATTTACTATGGAATATAATAACTGTTAGGGCATAAATCATATAAAAAATAAGAATTAAATATAATTAGTGAGAGACAAGTCCTAAGTGAATACATAATATATATATAAGTAGGAGGAGGTGAGCTGTGATATCACCTATTGTGAATGGTGGATCCTGTGTTATCTACTGTATATAGAGGTGTTATCAGTCATTGTACAGGAGGAGGAGGTGAGCTGTGATATCACCTATTGTGAATGGTGGATCCTGTGTTATCTACTGTATATAGAGGTGTTATCAGTCATTGTACAGGAGGAGGTGAGCTGTGATATCATCTATTGTGAATGGTGGATCATGTGTTATCTACTGTATATAGAGGTGTTATCAGTCATTGTACAGGAGGAGGAGGTGAGCTGTGATATCACCTATTGTGAATGGTGGATCCTGTGTTATCTACTGTATATAGAGGTGTTATCAGTCATTGTACAGGAGGAGGAGGTGAGCCGTGATATCACCTATTGTGAATGGTGGATCCTGTGTTATCTACTGTATATAGAGATGTTATCAGTCATTGTACAGGAGGAGGTGAGCTGTGATATCACCTATTGTGAATGGTGGATCCTGTGTTATCTACTGTATATAGAGGAGTTATCAGTCATTGTACAGGAGGAGGAGGGGAGCTGTGATATCATCTATTGTGAATGGTGGATCCTGTGTTATCTACTGTATATAGAGGTGTTATCAGTCATTGTACAGGAGGAGGTGAGCTGTGATATCATCTATTGTGAATGGTGGATCCTGTGTTATCTACTGTATATAGAGGTGTTATCAGTCATTGTACAGGAGGAGGAGGTGAGCTGTGATATCCCCTATTGTGAATGGTGGATCCTGTGTTATCTACTGTATATAGAGGTGTTATCAGTCATTGTACAGGAGGAGGTGATCTGTGATATCACCTATTGTAAATGGTGGATCCTGTGTTATCTACTGTATATAGAGGTGTTATCAATCATTGTACAGGAGGAGGTGAGCTGTGATATCACCTATTGTGAATGGTGGATCCTGTGTTATCTACTGTATATAGAGATGTTATCAGTCATTGTACAGGAGGAGGAGGGGAGCTGTGATATCATCTATTGTGAATGGTGGATCCTGTGTTATCTACTGTATATAGAGGTGTTATCAGTCATTGTACAGGAGGAGGTGAGCTGTGATATCATCTATTGTGAATGGTGGATCCTGTGTTATCTACTGTATATAGAGGTGTTATCAGTCATTGTACAGGAGGAGGAGGTGAGCTGTGATATCCCCTATTGTGAATGCTGGATCCTGTGTTATCTACTGTATATAGAGATGTTATCAGTCATTGTACAGGAGGAGGTGAGCTGTGATATCACCTATTGTGAATGGTGGATCCTGTGTTATCTACTGTATATAGAGGTGTTATCAGTCATTGTACAGGAGGAGGTGAGCTGTGATATCATCTATTGTGAATGGTGGATCCTGTGTTATCTACTGTATATAGAGGTGTTATCAGTCATTGTACAGGAGGAGGAGGTGAGCTGTGATATCCCCTATTGTGAATGCTGGATCCTGTGTTATCTACTGTATATAGAGGTGTTATCAGTCATTGTACAGGAGGAGGAGGTGAGCTGTGATATCACCTATTGTGAATGGTGGATCCTGTGTTATCTACTGTATATAGAGGTGTTATCAGTCATTGTACAGGAGGAGGAGGTGAGCTGTGATATCACCTATTGTGAATGGTGGATCCTGTGTTATCTACTGTATATAGAGGTGTTATCAGTCATTGTACAGGAGGAGGAGGTGAGCTGTGATATCACCTATTGTAAATGGTGGACCCTGTGTTATCTACTGTATATAGAGGTGTTATCAGTCATTGTACAGGAGGAGGAGGTGAGCTTTGATATCACCTATTGTGAATGGTGGATCCTGTGTTATCTACTGTATATAGAGGTGTTATCAGTCATTGTACAGGAGGAGGAGGTGAGCTGTGATATCGCCTATTGTGAATGGTGGATCCTGTGTTATCTACTGTATATAGAAGTGGTATCAGTCATTGTACAGGAGGAGGTGAGCTGTGATATCACCTATTGTGAATGGTGGATCCTGTGTGATCTACTGTATATAGAGGTGTTATCAGTCATTGTACAGGAGGAGGTGAGCTGTGACATCACCTATTGTGAATGGTGGATCCTGTGTTATCTACTGTATATAGAGGTGTTATCAGTCATTGTACAGGAGGAGGTGAGCTGTGACATCACCTATTGTGAATGGTGGATCCTGTGTTATCTACTGTATATAGAGGTGTTATCAGTCATTGTACAGGAGGAGGTGAGCTGTGATATCACCTATTGTGAATGGTGGATTCTGTGTTATCTACTGTATATAGAGGTGTTATCAGTCATTGTACAGGAGGAGGAGGTGAGCTGTGATATCACCTATTGTGAATGGTGGATCCTGTGTTATCTACTGTATATAGAGGTGTTATCAGTCATTGTACAGGAGGAGGTGAGCTGTGATATCACCTATTGTGAATGGTGGATTCTGTGTTATCTACTGTATATAGAGGTGTTATCAGTCATTGTACAGGAGGAGGAGGTGAGCTGTGATATCACCTATTGTGAATGGTGTATCCTGCGTTATCTACTGTATATAGAGGTGTTATCAGTCATTATACAGGAGGAGGAGGTGAGCTGTGATATCACCTATCGTGAATTGTGGATCCTGTGTGATCTACTGTATATAGAGGTGTTATCAGTCATTGTACAGGAGGAGGTGAGCTGTGATATCACCTATTGTGAATGGTGGATCCTGTGTGATCTACTGTATATAGAGGTGTTATCAGTCATTGTACAGGACGAGGAGGTGAGCTGTGATATCACCTATTGTGAATGGTGGATCCTGTGTTATCTACGGTGTTTCGTGATGCTACTTGTCTTTGTTCTCCTGCCTCTGATGATAAAGAACCATCTGAAAAGTCTTCATAAACAACATGAATTGTCGCAGGGATGAATGTGAAATTTACAAAAATGCCATATTTGTATATAAATAAAATTGCCAAAATGTTTTTAAAACTACATGTAACAAAAACCTTTAAACAATAGATACAATCACTAGTTATGGGAACAATGTGTCTTTCTATACTTCAGGTAGGTCTCCTTTAATTGTTATTGCAGCAGTAGATTAGATAATCCCATTTTACCTCCTATTCTCCTATATATAGACCATAACACTAATCCTGAAGGAAACATATTTTTTCCTTTTTGTTTCTTTTTCACATAAAACTGAAATCTGCGCACTTGAAATTTTCTCGGGAACTGGCAGGAACTGGCGGCGCTCACATCGCGGGATGCTGAGCAGTCTTAATCTTTCTCAGCCTCCATAATGCAATGTAATTATAATACATGATTACGACTTATTATAATCAATCAGCATAGTCTTAAGTGTAATTTATTTTCCAGCAGATGTGGATGCATTAAATCATCCCGTAAAATGGACTTTCTTTCCAAAAAGAGGAATTACTGTATTACAATAAAACCGTACAGCAATACAGTAAACCGCTTAATGCATCGTAAATTACAGCAATTACACCATGATCTGTCAACCTTTCCTTTGTTTTGCTTTGGGGGCCAGGACTCAACCTGTAAGTAAATAAGTAGTGTCATTTATATGCTCCGACCTGCCCTTTTGGGCCATTTCTAATCCCTTATTATAATGGTTCTCCAGACGCTGGAGTGCGGCTGTCACATTCTGCAACTTGAATTCATTTTAAAGGCCTTTCCATTAAATAAGCAATGTCTTCTCTATAAATGTTCTACTTTATCTTTAATATTTAAAGGACATTCCCACCGGAGACATTTAAGCTACACACAGAATAGATGGGAGTCCTGCTTGTGGCAGCCACACCTCTCTCTAGAATCTGGTCCCCAATGGCCATCCCTTCTCGCGAGCAATAAGGGAACAGCCAACTCCCAGCTATTCTGTGGGACGCAATGCCCTGAAATGGGAGCTGAGGGATATAAAAAGAGATCTGCTCCTGTCACTGGTTGGATTCTACAGAAACTCAGCCTAGGGGTCAAGCCTTTGGCATCCACACCTCTCTCTAGAATCTGGTCCCTAATGGCCATCCCTTCTCGCGAACAATAAGAGAAACCACATCTCACAGCTCTTCTGTGGGACGCAATGCCCTGAAATGGGAGCTGAGGGATATAAAAAGAGATCTGCTCCTGTCACTGGTTTGATTCTACAGAACCTCACCCTAGGGTCAAGCCTCTGGCATCCACACCTCTCTCTAGTGTTTGATCCCCAATGTCCATCCCATGCCAGCATCTAGCCACTTGTGTGTGGGTAAACTATTCTTAACTATGCCACACATGCTATGCCTTTGTTCAGCAATTGAAGGGACAAGAGGTATTGTTTTAACTCAGACAGTTAGGTTTCCCTTTTATTTGTTAATTTGTGGAATGCCTGCTGATTGTGGGATGCATCAGCCCCCTGCAGTGCACTAGACTGCATCATTCAGAGGACAATTATACAGTTGAATTGAATCAGTGACCAGAAAGGGAACAGCCATCTGCTACCAATCCTGTGGGACACAATGCACTGAAATGGGAGCTGAGGGATATAAAAAGAGGTCTGCTCCTGTTACTGGTGGGGTTCTACATGACCTCAGCCTAAGGGGTCAAGCCTCTGGCATCCACACCTATCTCTAGTGTCTGGTCCCCAATTGCCATTCCATCCCAGCATCTGGCCACTTGTGTGGTGGTACACTATTCTTAACTATGCCAAACACACTATGCCTTTGTTCCGTAAGTCAAGGAACAAGAGCTATGGTGTCATATGAGACTGACAGGTGCTCCCTTTTGTCAGTTAATTTGTGAAATGCCTGCTGATTGTGGGATGCATCAGCTCCCTGCAGTGCACTAGACTACATCATTCAGAGGACAATTATACAGTTGGATTGAACCATCAACCAATAAGGGAACAGCCATCTCCTACCAGTCCTGTGGGACATAATGCCCTGAAATGGGAGCTGAGGAATATAAAAAGAGATCTGCTCCTGTCACTGGTGTGATCCTACATAACCTCAGCCTAGGGAGTCCAGCCTCTGGCATCCACACCTATCTCTAGTGTCTGGTCCCCAATGGCCATTCCATCCCCGCATCTGGCCACTTGTGTGGGGGTGGGGGAAATCTATTTTTAACTATGCCAGACACACTATGCCTTTGTTCTGTAAGTCAAGGAAAAAGAGCTATGGTTTCATATGAGACTGTCAGGTGCCCCCTTTTGTTTGTTAATTTGTGGAATGCCTGCTCCCTGCAGTGCACTGGACTGCATCATTCAGAGGACAATAACATATTTGGGTCTAACCAGTGAACAATAAGGAAACAGTTATTTCCTACTAATCCTTTGGGACACAATGCTCTAAACTGGGAGCTCAGGGATATCAAAAAGTCCTGCTCCTGTCACTGGTGTGATTCTACAGAACCTCAGCCTAGGTCTTTGGCACCCACACCTCTCTGTAGAGTATGGTCCCCAATGGCCATCACATCCCAGCGTCTGACCACTTGTGCAGGGATGAACTATTCTTAGATATGCCAGATCATATTGTTGCACTGCTATGCAAGGCAAGGGAAAGGTGCCATAGTTTCTTGTGAGACTGGTCTCCTATTCTGTGGAATGCCTGCTGATTGTGGATTGCATCAACCCCCTGCGGTGTTCTAGACTGCATAATTTAGAGAACAATTTTGCAGTCATTGAACTAGCTACTAGAGATGAGCAGACATTTAGGGGTTTCAGCCAGGCTTTATAAAAAGTTATGTTCTGGCCCTGACCCGAGCTCCATTGAAAGTTACTGATTGGGCACTTTGGCTCCACCCAGATACAGCTAGCCATATTTTAAGCACTTCCATCTGACACTACATCTGACAATGCTGATTTTACCCCAGTGCAGCCATTCAAACACTGCCAGTGGCTCGCACTGTGCGAGTACCGAGTGTACCCGCGCACAGCATTGCTCGCTCCAGTGCTTGGCTTACATAAAGCATCCAAACTCCGAACCCGAACACTGAAAACATTTTTAAAAAGTCTGTATTCGGTATGAACATCATATTTTAAAGTTCGGTTCACTTATCCCTACTAGCAACCAATCATGGAATGGCCATCTCCCAACAACCCTGTGGGCCACAATACCCTGAAATAGGAACTGAGGGATATAAAAATGGGCCTGCTGTTATCACCGGTGATTTTACAGGTTCTCAACCTAGGGACCATGATTTCAACTGGTGAATTCCAGAACTTCCCCACTAACAACAAAACTAGAAAAGGGAAAGAGAAGCGCAATAGGGTCTTATCATTGATAAAAAGGTGGACTAAATCTAATTAGTCACTCACCTGGAGGGGTTGTGTAGCACACAACCAGCGTCAGGACAAAAGGTGATAGCTGCTGCAAGGATCCACAAGGCAACAGTCAACGTAGTTCAAAATTGCAGAGGGTGGACGGTGTATACGGACCTGCCCTGCATAGACCAGAAAGATCAGACGGTGTTCATCATTATAGTGTTAATTTCCGACGCGTTTCGGAGTTAGTCCCAACTCCTTCCTCAGGGAATGGTAGACTACCATTCCCTGAGGAAGGAGTTGAGACTAACTCCGAAGCGCGTCGGAAATAAACACTATAATGCAGAGCTCCATCTGATCTTTCTGGTCTATGCAGGGCAGGTCCGTATACACCGTCCACCCTCTGCAATTTTGAACTACGAGAACTTCCCCACTGACCAACACAAAGCTCACAAATTTGTTTGGAGAACCTAGGTTGGGACAATCTGGTCACCTGGCCACATACCTCGCTGTGCTTGGTCGACTTCCTAAGCTTATTGCTACCTCCTCTCAGTGGGTGCCACCCAAAAGCAGGGTGCTGCTGGGTGGGGTAGTTAGTCCTAGATCCCCCCAAAGTCAGCTTTGATCCTTGCTGGGCCAGAGGAAAGGTGAGACTCATGCACAGGCACATGCACCATCTTGTGTCCTTGCTGGGATCATACTATATGCTTTTGACTCTAGGTGACCCAATAAAGTCTTACTGGAGCGTGGTTCCCTTACTCTGTGATGTCTGAGTAGTGTTCTGCCCATTGGAAAGGAGTGCGGGTGTTCAGTGGGATGAGCCCTGGCCCATGCAGGCTTTGTAAGGACATTCGGCCAGTGGACAAGAGCACCCACTGACCTTCGAGCGCACCCACTAACCCTCGCAAGCACGCACTGACCCTCCTGTCTCCACAGTAAGCAAAATTAGAAATATGAGGTCCAGGGTTTGAATCTGACCAGGGCAATGATTGCAAGGAATGGACTTTTCACCATTGGGACCTATGTACCCTGGGGCAGATCATGTAGAACTTAGTACCTAACCACACATGCTTCCATGCATTTCCATATAAGCTCACTTGGACCCCCTGTATACATTATAGAAATTGTCCCCTATAAGCAAATCTTCTAGAGCAGAGAACCTCGGTACTTGGAATGTATTTCTTTTATATGTGCAAAAACCCCCACAGCTCTGTTCCAATATTATAGACCTATTGTAAACCCGCCATTGCTTTATTGGTCTGTTAGTATAGGGTTACATGCTCGTACACATCATTAATGCAGTCACTATTGAATTAGTGGGACTAGTAAAATGTGAAATGGTAAAAACAAATGTAGTTTTGCCCAATTTCCTATTTTATTCAGCATTTTAGAATCATTACACCTCAGGATGGAGCAGAGATTTCACACTTGAGAGGAGCTTCCCCTGCGCTCATAGTCATAGCCTGCTGAGTTATGTACTTAGCATGACCTGCCGAGGAGTACCGGAGAAAAATTACTTATTTTATGAAGAGGTCTTCCCTAAAACTCATCTAAAATTACAAAAATTAAATCATCCGAATATTATAAGACATCAAGAACAGAATCCCTGTGTGATGGAATGTCCCTCGGGTCCTGCACCGCACATCATACAATGTATCAGTCCTGGAATGTTACTTTCAATGTGGTACAACTTAGTAACTTTCCTCAGTTACCTTGGTAACCTCGTGTGATGCCGGATTTTCAAGCGGCTCTAGGCTAAAAATATAACCAAATTCGAAGAGATCGCTCCGACTTGAAGCTGGAAAATTTCCAAATGCCCAACAAACTCATCCGACCTGTCCCGGTATTTGCAGAACACTGGGAAAGACATCATCAGTTCTAGGGGCGGACCTACCGTGGTGCAGCTGGTTTAGCTGCACCAGGGCCCCGACCGGGTAGGGGACCCATCAAGCACCTGTAGGGGGCCCTGCACAGCCGCCCCCCGTGACCCTGTGTCAGAGGAGAGGAGCTTCCTGCTTCCCTTGGCTTTTCCCGCCCCTCCTCTCCTCTGCCGCCCCGGCTCCCAGACCTGCAATGCGCGGCTTGGTGCAGGTAGGAGCTGCTCACAACCCCCTTCCCCGCTTCTCAACTACAGCTGCACCAGGGCCCGCCAGGCTCAAGTTCCGCCACTGATCAGTTCATCACATCTCCTACCTCACCAATCACAGCAAGCGACCAAATTTCCATCATGGAATTCTGTTTAGGTCATGTCAACATGTCAACAAATCCAAAAGGTTCCCGATGAGTTTAGGAGGACACAGATTCCTATGGAAGGAGATGTTGGAAGACAGTTAGCCACTATGAAGGAACTTTATCATTCATTAGGTCTACATTGGCTTCTTTAGGGCTACAATGCCCCATATGTCTGAGTGGAGCGCTCCCCCGTGGTGATTTAATGTCACTACATATGAAATCATTATAGTAAAACAACCAAGTTGGTCAAGTTATCAAGTGGAATTAGAATGATTTTTATGAGATCCAGTTTAGGGTGTACTTTTTAGGAGGTCTTCTGTTTTTATGGGTGGGTTTGGTTTGTTCTAGACTTCGGGTTGTGATGAGTGGGGTCATATGTACTAGTGGTTCATCCTGTATGCTGGTGGATGTGTGGCGCCCCACGTAGTCAGGCATCACAGAGTGGTATTACACCTGTAAAAGAGGTGTAATTTCCCCAGCTGCAAGTGGACCCCTAGGTTGGTGGGTCGGCCCATTCCAACACTCCCACATTAGCAGAATGGTGGGAGGTTACCCGGGAGGGAGATATATTCACCTCTAGGGTGAACAAAGAGCGGCTAGACAGAGGAGGAGAGGAGTCAGGACAGTTGGAAAAGAGTGTGGAACGAGGCGGAAGGGTTATGAGGACGGCTCTACGCTGATTCGAAGGGAAGGAGAAAGAGGGTCTTGAGGAGATCCTGAAAGAGGGCACCCGACGCGAGTAGTCCGGACCCTAGAAAGAAAGGGGGAACCGCAGCGTGAAGCGACCATACTCCAGGGGATTCTGGTGGACCACCTGAGGAAGATAGAGAATCTATTGAAACATATTGTGGAGTAGGAGGGGAGCCTGAATAAAGGTCTGTTGAAAAACCATACCAGTGCCTGCTGCCTTTGTGCCTGAACGCCTCCAATTAGACCGCTTACAGTTCTTTTACCTTCTAATATAAATCCCTCTCTGAGGGTAAAGCGGAGGGGAGCAGCTAGGCGCAGAGTGCAGCTTAACGTGAGGACCTGGCGTCACCTGGCAACAGGAGCTTTAACTTAAGGACCTGCGGTGACGTGACCGGATGCTTGGAGCCCCCGGAGCACGCGGTGTGTGGATGAGCTAGAGCCTGTGAAGGGCGCCTTATCAAGTGTATTACCGGGTTGTGCGGGGACAGCACAGCCCGATAAGGTGAGTGGCCACCTATTAGTACGCCACGCTAAAAAAAGGGCCCCTGGTAACCGCACTATTGCGCCCCTTTCTCTCTCTTTTCTCTTGTATAATTGGATGTTGTCCAATCTCAGACATTTTTTTACAGCATTGCTGCAGGTTTTTTTTTTATTTCACTGCCACAATGGAGCTATAAATGTTGGTCCCCTGCCCCCATTTTTATATTCACCTTCCGCCATTTTCTTATTTTTCCAGCAATTTGCAACCTGTCGGGAGCTCCAGGGTTTCATGGAGGATCCGGAGGTCACAACTCTATAGAACTGTATGGAAGAGCCAATCTGGTCTCATTCTGACCTTGCTCTGCCTCTTGCCTGTGTCTAGTCTTGTTTTAGCCTCGCTCTGGCCTTGTCCTCGCCTCATTCTAGTCTCATTCAGACCTTGCTCTGGCCTCATCCTGGCCTTGATCTGGTCTCATTCTGGTCTCATTCTGGCCTTGCTGTGGCCTTGTGCGGACCTTGCTCTGGCCTCATTCTGGTCTTGTTCTGACCTTGCTCTGACCTCATTCTGGTCTCATTATGGTCTTGTTCTGGCCTTGCTCAGGCCTCATCCTGGCCTTGATCTGGCCTAATTCTGATCTAATTCTGGCCTTGTGCGGACCTTGCCCTGGCCTCAGTCTGGTCTTTTTCTGACCTTGCTCTGACCTCATTCTGGTCTCATTATGGTATTGTTCTGGCCTTGCTCTGGCCTCATCCTGGCCTTGATCTGGCCTCATTCTGGTATTTTTCTGACCTTGCACTGTCCTCATTCTGGTCTTATTATGGTATTGTTCTGGCCTTGTTCTGGCCTCATCCTGGCCTTGATCTGGCCTCATTCTGGCCTCATTCTGGTCTCATTCTGGTCTTGCTTAAGCCTCGTGCAGACCTTGCTCTGGCCTCATTCTGGTCTCATTATGGTCTTGTTCTGGCCTTGCTCTGGCCTCATCCTGGCCTTGCTCTGGCCTCATTCTGGTATTTTTCTGACCTTGCACTGTCCTCATTCTGGTCTCATTATGGTCTTGTTCTGGCCTTGCTCAGGCCTCATCCTGGCCTTGATCTGGCCTAATTCTGATCTAATTCTGGCCTTGTGCGGACCTTGCCCTGGCCTCAGTCTGGTCTTTTTCTGACCTTGCTCTGACCTCATTCTGGTCTCATTATGGTATTGTTCTGGCCTTGCTCTGGCCTCATCCTGGCCTTGATCTGGCCTCATTCTGGTATTTTTCTGACCTTGCACTGTCCTCATTCTGGTCTTATTATGGTATTGTTCTGGCCTTGTTCTGGCCTCATCCTGGCCTTGATCTGGCCTCATTCTGGCCTCATTCTGGTCTCATTCTGGTCTTGCTTAAGCCTCGTGCAGACCTTGCTCTGGCCTCATTCTGGTCTCATTATGGTCTTGTTCTGGCCTTGCTCTGGCCTCATCCTGGCCTTGCTCTGGCCTCATTCTGGTATTTTTCTGACCTTGCACTGTCCTCATTTTGGTCTCATTATGGTCTTGTTCTGGCCTTGATCTGGCCTTGCTCTGACCTCATTCTGGTCTCATTCTGGCCTCATTTTGGTCTTGTTCTGGCCTTGCTCTGACCTCATTCTGGTCTCAATCTGGCCTCATTTTGGTCTTGTTCTGACCTTGCTCTGACCTCATTCTGGTCTCAATCTGGCCTCATTTTGGTCTTGTTCTGGCCTTGCTCTGACCTCATTCTGGTCTCATTCTGGCCTCATTTTGGTCTTATTCTGGCCTTGCTCTGACCTCATTCTGGTCTCAATCTGGCCTCATTTTGGCCTTGTTCTTGCAAAAAAACAATTTTAAACAAAAAAAAAAAAAGTAAGATTAAGGGGGGTGCCCAAACGTTTTCATATGACAGTTTATGCAGATACATTGGAAACTTGTGGAATAGCTTCTTGCCTCCCGTCAGTCACGGTCAAAAGATGGTGTGATTGGACCAGAGTGTTGCTGAAAAAGGATGAGAATATCAGAGGACGAGTATAATATAGGGGGCAGGGGACTTGGGTTTAAAGCACCAATCCAGTGCTAAAATAAAAAAGAACACAGCAGTGGGGCTTTAAGACAACTGTTTTTGAAGATATAGAAACAAACATGCATTTTCTGGTCATTAATTAAAATGAACCTCAGTTTGCAAGAAAATAACTAGAGACTTTTACATGATCTTTTTGTGCAGTATTTTACAGTTTCAGTGGAGAATTCCATTTTACATATTAATGCTTCGGTTGAGACAGAGATGGGGACTGGTTTTGCTTTTGAAAAGAGCCAATAGGTCACTCAGGACCGATGATGAGTAAACACAGCAAAGGCCGTCTTGTGTCAAGTATAAGTTGAATGCAGAATTCCTGGGACATTGGACTGGCACAGAAATCTTAATTAGCAAATGGCATAAGTAGATATATATATTTTTAAGTGGACAACCCATTCATGTAATGAATCAGGAGAAAGTATTGCATCCCCCCAAAAAAGCTGTAGCAAAGATGACTATATACAGCAGTACTGAGTAGTGTACCTGTGAATCCAGAGAAGAGTAACATTTTAAAAAACAGCTGTAACATAGAGTAATTTATACAGCAGGACTGAGCAATGTAACTGTGAATCCAAAAGGATAAGATAGAAAACAGTTGCAGCATAAAGTCATTTATACAGCTGGACTGAGTAGTGTAGCTTCGAATCAAGACTAGAATGAGACAGAAAACAGATGAAGCATAAACATCATACAGCAGTACTGAGCAGTGTATCTGTGAATCCAGACAAGAGTGCAGCAAAAAACTGTTGTAGCATAGAGTACTATATACAGTAGAACTGAGCAGTGTAACTGTGAATCCATAGGCGTGAGATAGAAAATAGCTGTATCATGGAGGACTATATACAGCAGTACTGAGTAGTGTACCTGTGAATCCAGAGAAGAGTAAAATTTAAAAAAACAGCTGTAACATAGAGTGATTTATACAGCAGGACTGAGCAATGTAACTGTGAATCCAAAAGGATAAGATAGAAAACAGTTGCAGCATAAAGTAATTTATACAGCAGGACTGACCAGTGTAGCTTCGAATCAAGACTAGAATGAGACAGAAAACAGATGAAGCATAAACATCATACAGCAGTACTGAGCAGTGTATCTGTGAATCCAGACAAGAGTGCAACAAAAAACTGCTGTAGCATAGTGGACTATATACAGCAGAACTGAGCAGTGTAACTGTGAATCCAGAGGCGTGAGATAGAAAATAGCTGTATCATGGAGGACTATATACAGCAGTACTGAGTAGTGTACCTGTGAATCCAGAGAAGAGTAAAATTTAAAAAAACAGCTGTAACATAGAGTGATTTATACAGCAGGACTGAGCAATGTAACTGTGAATCCAAAAGGATAAGATAGAAAACAGTTGCAGCATAAAGTAATTTATACAGCAGGACTGAGCAGTGTAGCTTCGAATCAAGACTAGAATGAGACAGAAAACAGATGAAGCATAAACATCATACAGCAGTACTGAGCAGTGTATCTGTGAATCCAGACAAGAGTGCAACAAAAAACTGCTGTAGCATAGTGGACTATATACAGCAGAACTGAGCAGTGTAACTGTGAATCCAGAGGCGTGAGATAGAAAATAGCTGTATCATGGATGACTATATACAGAAGTAGTTAGCATTGTAACTTTGAATCCAGAGAATAGTGAGATAAAAAACATCTGAAGCATAGTCGACATTATATAGCAGTACTGAGCAGTGTAGCTGTAAATCCAGGGAAGATTGAGATGAAAAAACCAGCTGTAGCATAGAGGATTATATAAAACAGAACTGAGCAGTGTAAATGTGAATCCAGATAGGAGTAAGATAAAAAAAAACAGCTGTAGCATAGGGAACATTATACAGTAGTACTGAGCAGTGTTACTGTGAATCCAGCCATGAGTGAGATATAAAGCAGCTGTAGCATAGAGGACTATATACAGCAGAACTGAGCAGTGTAACTGTGAATCCAGCAATAGGCTGAAATAAAACACCAAAAAGCAACTGCATCATCCTCTCTCTCTGCTCTTTCCTCCTGCTCCCCTACAATTTGCAGGTGTAATCAATCAGACCCCTCTATGAGCTGGTAGTGCATCATATTAGACCAGATAGGCTTTTGCTGGTTTTTAGACTGACTTTTGAGCATAAAAGTAGCTCAAAAGAGGAGAAATAGTAATGTAGAACACAAAGTTTCCTATATTCATTGGTATAATTGATTCATGCCAAACGTTCCTCGGCTTTCCCCACCACATCGAGAGATTCGATTTACCATCATTACAGATAAATACATATGAAGAGAGCCCAATCTAGGGCCCCGCACTGACATCATCCGTGAAAAGTGCAGAATTCTTGTACAATGAAATAAAACATAAAATAATAAATATTAATATTAAATAATAATAAATAAAATAATATGTAATACAATAAATATTAATAATACTAAATAAAATAATAAAAGATAAACTAAAATAATAATTATCTATTATTATTATTATTATTTGTTTTATAATTTATTATTTTATTTATTATTATTAATATTTCTTATTTATTATTCTTTATTTTATTATCTTCATCGTAATGACGGAGGGGTTCGTAGACGGTCAAAGATGAGAAAGGAGATCCTATTTTTTATTGAATTATTTATTTTTATGTAATGTAATATTATATTATACAGCAGTACTGAGCAGTGTAGCTGTGAATCCAGAAGAGAGATAAAAAACAGCTGTCGCATAGAGGACTTTATACAGCAGAACTGAGCAGTGTAACTGTGAATCCAGGGAAGATTGAGATAAAAAACAGCTGTTGCATAGTGGATTGTATACAACAGAACTGAGGAGTGTAACTGTGAATCCATGGAAGATTTAGATAAAAAAACAGCTGTAGCATAGACGACTATATACAACATAACTGAGCAGTTTAACTGTGAATCCAGGGAAGATTGAGATAAAAAAAAAAAAAGCTGTAGCATAGAGGACGTTATACAAAAGAACTGAGCAGTGTAACTGTGAATCCAGGGGAGATTGACATAAAAAACAGCTGTAGCATAGAGGACTTTATGCAACAGAACTGAGCAGTTTAACTGTGTATCCAGGGAATATTGAGTATGATTCAATTGTCATCATTTTATGTTCTTCTCCTTGTCTGCCCTTACACATGTAAAGCGCCATGGCACCTAATGGCACTATATAAATATTTCATAATAGTAATAATAATTTAAAAAAAACAGCTGTTGCATAGTGGATTATATACAACAGAACTGAGCAGTGTAACTGTGAATCCAGGGACGATTGACATAAAAAACAGCTGTAGCATAGAGGACTTTATACAACACAACTGAGCAGTTTAACTGTGAATCCAGGGAACATTGAGTATGATTCAATTGTCGTCATTTTATGTTCTTCTTGTCTGCCCTTACACATGTAAAGCGCCATGAAACCTAATGGCGCAATATAAATATTTAATAATAATAATTAATTTAAAAAACAGCTGTAGCATAGAGGACTATACACAACAGAACTGAGCAGTGTAACTGTGAATCCTGGGAAGATTGAAATAAAAAACAGCTGTAGCATAGAGGACTTTATACAGCAGAACTGAGCAGTGTAACTGTGAATCCAGGGAAGATTGAGATAAAAAACAGCTGTAGCATAGAGGACTTTATACAACAGAACTGAGCAGTGTAACTGTGAATCCAGGGAAGATTGAGATAAAAAACAGCTGTAGCATAGAGGACTATGTTATTATATTGTTATTATTGTTATGACATAATAATAAATAATTCAATAAAAAATAGGATCTCCTTCATCATTAATTACCGTCTGCGACCCCCTCTGCCGTTACGATAAAGGTAACAGGCAATCGAGCATCATGGACAGAACTCTGAAGCTCGTTCTCCAGATTCTAGGGCCTTCACCTGCTACACAATGATATAAAGGGATGGTCTCCAGCGGTCAGACAGGGGCCCATCAATCATCCGGCACCGGAGACAAAAACTGCCGTTGTCATGATAGGATTCTTAAAGGAGTCGTAATAAATCCCATATAAACTATGAGCCTGCAGCGTAGCTAATTTATTCATTATCCACCCCAGAAAAAATAATTAAGTCATGCTTTCTTTCCTGGCGCTTCATTACGGTTTAGTATTTTTTTTTTCTTTTTTTCTCCCTGTCGAAACCAGTGACTGAACGCTTATTAAAATAAATTAGATGCTAAACTTTTAACTCTGGCTTAAAGAAAAACTAATCCACTTTTCTAGTAGAAGCAATATTGATTAAATACATCTAGTTTCATGCAGAGCAGACTAATTCCTTTAGCTACAGTTTCCGATTTTAAATCATGTTGTATCTGTGTTACCGAGGTTTGAGCAGGACATAATGAGCTGTGCAGTTTATAATTGGTATTAACCTCTTTAGATCGGGGCATTTCCATATAACTTCCTCTACTTCATTTCAGAAGCTTCTATAGATTAAGTTGTGACTTGAGTAGATGACAAGTTTTCTAGATTTGTTTTCTTTAATGTTTACACTTTTACATTTTCATGTTTGCAATTTTTATATTTTCATTATTTTAATTTTTAATTTTTTTTTGTTTACTTTTTGCCATTTATTATTATTATTATTATTATTATTATTATGTATTTATTTATTTAGCACCATTAATTCTATGGTGCTGTATATGAGAAGAGGTTAAATACAAAACAATAAATATAGTTTACAGTAAACAAATTAACAATGTCAGACTGGCAGAGAGAGGAGAGGACCCTGCCCTTAGGAGCTTACATTCTATAGGATGATGGAGAAGGAGACAGTAGGTCAGGGGTGCAGCAGATCCAGTGGTGGCGAGGTGGCAGCTTCGGTGGCATTAAGGCGTCAGTTCCCATGGTGGTGAGGGAGCAGCTCCGGTGGTGATGAGGCAGCAGCTCTGGTGGTGGTGAGGCAGCAGCTCTGGTGGTGGTGAGGCAGCAGCTCTGGTGGTAGTGAGGCAGCAGATTTGGTGGTGGTGAGGTGGCAGCTCCAGTGGTGGTGAGGAGGCAGCTCCAGTGGTGGTGAGGCAGCAGCGCCAGTGGTGATGAGGCAGCAGCTCTGGTGATGGTGAGGTGGCAGCTCCAGTAGTGGTGAGGCGGCAGCTCCGGTGGTGGTGAGGCAGCAGCTCTGGTGGTGATGAGGCGGCAGCTCCGGTGGTGATGAGGCGGCAGCTCTGGTGGTGGTGAGGCGGCAGCTCTGGTGGTGATGAGGCAGCAGCTCTGGTGATGGTGAGGTGGCAGCTTTGGTGGTGGTGAGGTGGCAGCTCTGGTGGGGTGAGGCAGCAGCTCCGGTGGTGATGAGGCAGCAGCTCTGGTGATGGTGAGGTGGCAGCTTTGGTGGTGGTGAGGTGGCAGCTCTGGTGGTGGTGAGGCAGCAGCTCCGGTGGTGATGAGGCAGCAGCTCTGGTGGTGGTGAGGTGGCAGCTCTGGTGGGGTGAGGCAGTGGCTCTGGTGGTGGTCAGGAGCAGCTCCGGTGATGGTGAGGCAGCAGCACAGTCAGTGCAGACTGTAAGCTTTCCTGAAGAGATGGGTTTTCAGGTTGAAGGATCTGAGAGTGGTGGATATTTGTAGGTCAGTGTTAGTAGCTTGACCTGGATTTGTTGGGGAGTTGGGAGCCGGTGGAGGGATTTGCAGAGGGGAGCGGCGAGGAGAGAGGTGGATTACTCAGGCAGCAGAGCTGAGGACAGACCGGAGAGGTTCAAGAGTGTTAGCAGGGAGGCCACAGAGGAGGAGGTTGCAGTAATCAAGGCAGGAGATGATGGGGGCATGTTTAAGTGTTTTAGTAGTTTATAATCTGACATTTTGTCCAATTTAGTTACATTTTGGCTAAGTTTACATGTCTAGTAATCACCTGTTAGGTCGGGTTCCACTTGCGAGAGCGACGCAAGAGATTCACACAAGTCACACATCGCAAGATAAATAGTGATCAGTTACTGGATCCGTTCATCAAATGTTACAAAAACGGATCCTGCAGAAATCAATTATTTCAAAATGGACATAAAAGTTGAGGTTGCAGAACAGATTGCGCTGGATCCGATCTAACGGACGATTACCGGTTGTGTAAACGCAGCCTAATTTGTATATAATTTCTCCAGTTCTGATGACACTTTTGATTATGTTGATTATATTTAACTTTCTTCTTCTTTTACATGTTTTATTGTTTTACTTTTTTTTTTTTTTTTAACTTTACTTTATCTGTTACCTTTTTAGAATATTTGAAATTTTTTACATATATTTTTCTTTGTTTCAGAAGTTGTGCATGTCTAAGGCTCCTTTCACATCAGCGCTTTGCTGATGTTTGCAGCCGATCCGGCAGGTGGTGCCACTTCTGCCGGATCGGCCGCCTAACGGTCGACTTGCGGCCCGGATCGAGTAAGCCCCATGCATTGTCTATGGGGCTTGCGGTCGGGTGCGGCAAGTGCGGTTCTGCCGGATGTGGCAGATTCGGCATTTGCGGCGGCCACAAGTGCCGGATCCAGGCGATCCGGCGTAACTGCACTTGCCGCACCCGACCGAAAGCCCCATAGACAATGCATGGGGCTTGCCGGATCTGGGCCGCAAGTGTGGCCATTAGGCGGCAGATGCGGTAAATCTGCCAGATGTGCCGCACATCAGCAAAAATGCTTCTTCATTCTTATTGCTTTTCTTTTTTGAAAGTTTTCTAGATTTTTTTTTATTGTTATTGTTCTTTATTCATGTTTTTTTATTTGTTGTTTAATTTTTATTACTTAACATTTTAGTTCATTTTATTACATTTTTTTTAAACATTTGTCTTTTTTCAATCAATTATTTACATTAATTTTCTTATAAATTTCTCTTCTTTATTTGACAAGTTACTGTAGGTTACATTGTGCTTGTCTGAGTTAAGTAATCTAAGAGTTTTCTAGATTTTTCCTTTTTATATTCTTATTTTTTTTTCATATTTAGTGGTTTACAATTTGTTACTTTTATTAGTTCATTCTTACATTTTTAAATATCTTTTACTTTGTTTAAATGTATTTATTTTTACTAATATATACATTTCTCTACCTTATTTCCAAACTTGATATACCAAGGAGGGCCTGTCACGAGGTCAAAAGTCTGAAATGTTTAAATGTTTACTTTTTTTCCCTTAGTATCTTTTTGTCTTGTTTAAAATCTTCTCAATGGTCAAGAGATATAAGATTTCTATATTGTGATTTTTTTCTTGGTCTTCACCAAGGATATCGTGTCTCACAGGATCCTTGGGGGCGTGTCTTTAGCATGTTTTGCATAATTATCCTATTAACCACACCCTTTTGATGCAAAAAAACATGAAACGTATCCCTAATATAAAATGTACATCTCTGGGACCGGATGAAAGATTTAAAAGAAAAAAAAAATAGATAATAAAATAGAATACTCAAAGGAGTAGCAAGCATAAAATAAGAGCATAAACTGGCCACTTTTGACTGGTAAACAGATCCTCTTTAAATTGTGCAAGACTGGCTTTAATAATAGACACATTTTCTTGATTTGTTTATTTTTTGCCGTTTTACTTTTTAATGTATTATTGTTATACTTTTCTTTACATAAAGTAATTATCCAGTATTTATTTTTGAATTTATTTTTTTTTTATTCTACTCTTTATTTGCTATTGTTATATATTTTTATAAAATAAATATTCAGTATTTATTTTTTTTATTTTTTATTTAACTTTTTTATTGTTTTTATTATAATTTGTTTAATAAAATAAATATCAAGTATTTTTTTTATTTTTTTATGTTTTTATCTGACGTCTTTATTTTTTATTTATTTATTTATTTTTATATAAAATAATAATCCAGTATTATTTTTTTAACTTTTTTTTTATTTGCTTTAGTTATAATTTTGTTAGAAAATAAATTTCACATTTTTTTATTAATTTTATTTTTTTATTTGAACTTTTTTTTATTGTTATGATTTTTTTAAGAAAATAAATATCCAGTATTTTTTTTATTTATTTTATTTTTTTTATCTGACTTCTTTATTTTTTATTTATTTATTTATTTTTATATAAAATAATAATCCGGTATTATTTTTTTATTTATTTTTGTTATTTTTTTATTTTCTTTTGTTATAATAATGTTAGAAAATAAATTTCACATTTTTTTATTAATTTTATTTCAACTTTTTTTTATTGTTATAATTTTTTAAAGAAAATAAATATCCAGTATTTTTTTTATTTATTTTATTTTTTTATCTGACTTCTTTATTTTTTATTTATTTATTTATTTTTATATAAAATAATAATCCGGTATTATTTTTTTATTTATTTTTGTTATTTTTTTAATTTTCTTTTGTTATAATTTTGTTAGAAAATAAATTTCACATTTTTTTATTAATTTTATTTCAACTTTTTTTTTGTTATAATTTTTTAAAGAAAATAAATATCCAATATTTATTTATTTTTTTCATTTATTTAATTTTTTTTATTTAACTTCTTCATTTGTTATTGTTATAACCTTTTCTATACAAGAAACTACTCAAAAAATGTCAGCACCAGAAAACTCACCAATTGCAGCCAGGAACAAATCCAACACAGCACTTAGGCAGGATTATTATTATTATTATAATTATTATTATTAATAATAATTTATATAGCACCATTGAGTCCATGGTGCTGTACATGAGAAAGGGTTACATACAAACAAGTTGAAAATACAATGAACAAACTAACAGTGACAGACCGATACAGAGGGGAGAGGACCCTGCCCCTGCGGGCTTACATCCTACAGGGCAGTGGGGAGAGAGACAGTGGGTTGGGTCTGCTCTGGTGGTGGAGCGCCGGATCCAATGGTGGTGGAACGCCGGGTCCAGTGGTGGTGCAGCGTCAGGTCCAGTGGTGGTGGAGTACCAGGTCCAATGGTGATGGAGCGCCGGGTCCAGTGGTGGTGGAGCGCTGGGTCCAATGGTAGTGGAGCACCGTATCCAGTGGTGAGGTGGCATCATGGTCATTGCAGGCTGTAGGCTGTTCTGAATAGATGGGTTTTCAGGTTCTGCTTGAAGGTTCCGAGTGTAGGGGATAGACGGGCGTTTTGAGGTGCAGAGTGTCTGATAGCTACCCACTGGTCCTGCCACCAGACCAAATGGGCAGCCCAACACGATGCTTCTGCACCACTAGATGAATGACACCCTGTGGGCTCCCATATGATGCAGAGTGGTCCAGAAGCATCGTGCTGGACTGCCCATTTGGTCTGGTGGCAGGACCAGTGGGTAGCTATCAGACACTTTGCTTCATATGCATCAATATATCAATGTGAATGGTGTCCTATGTATGCAAATCTAACCTGTGCATAGCAAATCACCTCCTCCAATGTCTTGGTAGGTTGATGGTGATTTTTATCGGTTCTGTACACCTGTTTGCTCTATTTATTGGGGTCTGACTGCATCCTGCCTAAGTGCTGTGTTGGATATGTTTCTGCCTGCAATTGGTGAGTTTTATACCTTTTTTATATAACCAATATTCGATTTTATTTTATGACTTTATTTGTTATTGTTATATATTTTTATTAAATAAAAATTCAGTATTTACCGTATATACTCGTGTATAAGCCGACCCGTGTATAAGCCGACCCCGCTACTTTTGCCCCAAAAACTGGGAAAACTTATTGACTCGCGTATAAGCCGAGGGTGGACTCCAGCACAGGTATACAACCCCCAGCAGTGAGGTATACAGCAGCCTCCCCAGTGGTAGTATACAGCAGCAGCCCCAGTGGTAGTATACAGCAGCCCCAGAGGTATATACAGCCCCAGAGGTATATGCAACTCCATAGGTATATGCAGCCCCATATGCAGCCCCAGAGGTATATGCAGCCCCAGAGGTATATGCAGCCCCATATGCAGCCCCAGAGGTATATGCAGCCCCATATGCAGCCCCAGAGGTATATGCAGCCCCATATGCATCCCCAGAGGTATATGCAGCCCCAGAGGTATATGCAGCCCCAGAGGTATATGCAGCCCCATAGGTATATGCAGCCCCATAGGTATATGCAGCCCCAGAGGTATATGCAGCCCCATATGCAGCCCCATATGCAGCCCCATATGCAGCCCCATATGCAGCCCCATATGCAGCCCCAGATGCAGCCCCAGAGGTATATACAGCAGCAGCAGCCCCAGTGGTATATACATCAGCAGCCCCAGTGGTAGTATACAGCAGCCCCAGAGGCATATGCAGCCCCAGAGGTATATACAGCCCCAGAGGTATATGCAGCCCCAGAGGTATATGCAGCCCCATATGCAGCCCCATATGCAGCCCCAGAGGTATATACAGCAGCAGCAGCCCCAGGGCTGTATACAGCCGCAGCCCCAGGGCTGTATACAGCCGCAGCCCCAGGGCTGTATACAGCCGCAGCCCCAGGGCTGTATACAGCCGCAGCCCCGGAGGTATACAGGCCCCCCATCAAGTTCCAGGGCCCCCCCCCACCTTGCGCGCAGCCTGTAAAGGAAAATCATACTTACCAGTGTCCAGTCGCGCCGTCCGCAGCTGCCGACATGACGATCCCGGGCTCCATTCAGCGTCTTCCGGCTTCCGACTTCCTGTGCGCGCGGGCAATGACGTCATTGCCCGCGACTACAGGAAATGCGGAAGACGCTGAATGGAGCCCGGGATCGTCATGTCGGCAGCTGCGGACGGCGCGACTGGACACTGGTAAGTATGATTTTCCTTTACAGGCTGCGCGCAAGGTGGGGGGGGGCCCTGGAACTTGATGGGGGGCCTGTATACCTCCGGGGCTGCTGCGGTATTTTTTTATATACTCGCATATAAGCCGAGGGGGGACTTTTCAGCCCAAATTTTGGGCTGAAAAACTCAGCTTATACGCGAGTATATACGGTACTTATTTTTTTATTTATTTTTTATTTGACTTTTTTATTTGTTATTGTTATTTTTTTCGTTTTTATATAAAATAATAATCTGGTATTTATTTTTTAACTTTTTTCATTTTAAAGTTTAAAAAAAAAAAATAATATCCAGTATTTATTTATCTTTTTTATTGCTTTTTTATTTGACTTTTATTTGTTATTGTTATACCGTATATACTCGCGTATAAGCCGAGTTTTTCAGCCCAAAAATTGGGCTGAAAAGTCCCCCCTCGGCTTATACGCGAGTCATACCAACGGCAGGCCGCCCGCCCGCCACCCCCATCAGAGGAGGAAGCCGGAAGATGCTGGATGAAGACGGAGGAGCGCGATGTCAGCAGCGACGGGGACGGCTGCAACAGGACAGTGATAAGTATAATGATTTTACTTTACAGGTTTGCGGAGCAAGGGGGGGCCCTGGATACTGATGGGGGGGCGCCTGTATACTGATGGGGGTGGCGGGCGGGCTGCTGCTGTATACTACCACTGGGGCTGCTGTATATACCTCTGGGGCTGCTGTATACTACCACTAGGACTGCTGTATATACCTCTGAGGCTGCTGTATACTACCACTGTGGCTGCTGTATATACCTCTGGGGCTGCTGTATACTACCACTGGGACTGCTGTATATAACTCTGGGGCTGCTGTATACTACCACTGAGGCTACTGTATATACCTCTGGGGCTGCTGTATATACCACTGGGAAGGCTGCTGTAACACTGCTGGGGCCTATATATACCACTGGGGAGGCTGCTGTATACCACACTGCTGGGGGCTGTATACTACCACTGGGGAGGCCTGTATACCACTGGGGAGGCTGCTGTATACCACACTGATGGGGGCTGTATACTTGTGCTGGAGTCCACCCTCGGCTTATACACGAGTCAATAGGTTTTCACAGATTTTGGGGGCAAAAGTAGGGGGGTCGGCTTATACACGGGTCGGCTTATACACGAGTATATGCGGTACTTTTTTGTTTTTATATAAAATAATAATCCAGTATTTATTTTATATTTATTTATTTGACTTTTTATTTGTTATTGTTATAAATTTTATTTTATAAAATAATAATCTAGTATTTATTTAATTTTTACTTTATTTTATTTGACTTTTTATTCATTATTGTTGTTATTTTTTTTTTATAAAATAAATATCTAGTATATATATTTTTTTTAATTCACTTTATTTGATTCTTGTATTTATTATTGTCATAAATTTTTGTATACAAAATGAAAAATAAAAGGGGGAAGCAGTGCATATGGCCCCCCCAAAAGCTGGCACTGTCCCCCCTTGTAAGGGCCCCCCCCCCGCTGCTTATACATTACCATCCCGGTGTTCTGATCGGCGCCGCTCCTCGGTGCTGCGTCTTCATCCTCCCGTCCGCGCTCGCTGCATCCATCCGGGTTCTCCGACTGCCGCAGCAATATGACGTCATCGCGCGACCGCCGGAGAACCCGGAATCTGTATACTACCACTGGGGCTGCTGGGGCTCCTGTATACTACCACTGGGGCTGCTGGGGAATCTGTATACTACCACTGGGACTGCTGGGGAATCTGTATACTACCACTGGGGCTGCTGTATACTACCACTGGGGGGCCTGTATACCACACTGCTGGGGGCTGTATACCTGTGCTGGGGTCCACCCTCGGCTTATACACGAGTCAATAGGTTTTCCAGATTATTGGGGCAAAAGTAGGGGGGTCGGCTTATACACGGGTCGGCTTATACACGAGTATATACGGTATTTGACTTTTTATTTGTTATTGTTATACATTTTTTATAAAATAATAATTTAGCATCTATTTAATTTTTACTTTATTTTATTTGAATTTTTTATTCATCATTGTTATTTTTATTAATTAAATACCATATATATCCAGTATATATTTATTTAATTTATTTTATTTGACTCTTGTATTTTTTATTGTTATAATTTTTTATATAAAATAAAATCCAGTATTTATTTATTTATTTTATTTTTTTGTTTGACTTTTTTAATTGTTGTTTTTATATTTTTATTAATAAATATAAACATCCAGTTTTTATTTATTTTTTAATTTACTTTATTTTATTATTTTCATTTGCTATTGTTATGTTGTTGTTTTTTTAAATAATAAGCTAGTATTTATTTATTTTTTACTTTATTTTATTTTACTTATTTATTCATTTTTGCTATTCTTTCTTTTATATATAAAATATATATCCAGTATATATTTAGTTTATTTGAGTCTTGTATTTGCTATTGTTATAATTTTTTTTATATAAAATAAAATCCAGTATTTATTTAAATATTAGAATCTGAGAGTCCTCAGTGGTTGATACCTTTTAATGGCGAACTGAAAAGATGGTAAACATTGCAAGCTTTTGGGACACTATGGCCCCTTCATCAGGCTAATAATGACAAAGATTCTGAAGACACATACATATATACATAAGCAAATGAAGCAAAAAAAAACCAACAGTCTTAGATATTATAGTAAATGTGACAGGTGACATAAAGCAGAGTCAGGTTAGGGAGGGAGAGAGGGGCAGGGGAATAGAAGCTAAAAGTCTTAAGGTACCGTCACACGTCTCCACATCGCCGATGAGATGGCTGGCAATTTTCTAATTAGGCGATGTGGACACCACATCGCATGTGCATAGTGGCGTGTGACTGGGTGATTCTACGGCACTAAATCGCCGGTGGAGCGTCACTTGATCGCCCTGCACTGCAGAGAAATTAGGCGTCATCCACCAGATAATTTCAGCGCATTGTGTCGTGTGACAGGGCGAGAGCAACGTACACAGCGATCCTGAAATCAATCCCGTAGGCGTGCTTGGATGTGTTTCTTTTTGCACCGCATCTGTGGCGATTGGTGGGTGATACTATGTTCCGATTGGCTGGCCGTGTCCGAGATGCCTTATTGGATGACCCGTCCCTTCACGCAAGGCTGACCAATGGGAACGCAGTTCCGTCCACCAATCGCATTGATTGGGGCGCGGTGAGACACACTCTAGCACGCCCCTATCAAAACAGTATGGCGACATCGCTGCTACGATGGTGGCGTGTGACGCGGCGATGTGTGAAGGGTAGATCGCTTCCAATCTTCTGCAGGCGATTTCCGGAACGCAGAATCGCTGAAGATCGCACGCGAGACATGTGACAGGTTCAAATCGATGTGAAAAAAGTGCCCAAAATGTGCACGCTCACGTCACATCGCCAGCGATATGGAAGCCATATGGACGTGTGTGACGGTAGCTTAAGACAAGTGGAACAAATTGTATAATGGTTATATTGTAGTGGTCTGTGGAGAACTGAAAATACTTAAATGAGTATTTATTTATTTTTTTTTTTTTTAATTTATTTATTTATTTTAAGTTTGACTTTTTTTATTTGTTATTGTTATAATTTTTTTTATTAAAAATAAATCCAGTTTTTATTCATTTTTTTAATTTATTTTATTTCATTGTTTGACTTTTTCATTTTTTGTTTATAAAATAATGATGTAGTATTTATTTTTTACTTTATTTTATTTGACTTTGACCCCAGGTGATCAATGGGATTTAGATCTGGTCATTGCTGCCCCTTCAGATCTCTCCATAGGGGATCAATGGGATTTAGATCTGGACTCATTGCTGCCCCTTCAGATCTCTCCACAGGTGATCAATGGGATTTAGATCTGGTCATTGCTGACATTTCAGATCTCTCCACAGGTGATCAATGGGATTTAGATCCGGACTCATTGCTGCCACTTCAGATCTCTCCAGCGCTTTGCTTCCTCCATTTCTGGGGCTTCTTGATGTTTGGGGCCATTGTCCTGCTGGAGACCCCTGACCTAGGACGTCCCCAGCTTTCTGACACCGGGCTCTACATTGTCACCCAAAATCCTCTGGTGTCTTCAGATTTCATGATGTCTTGTACACAGTCAAGACCCCCAGTGCCAGAGGCAGCAAAACAACTCAAAACCTCTCTGACCTCCCCCATATGTGACTGTAGGTCCTGTGCTCTTTTCTCTGACCTCCCCCATATGTGACTGTAGGTCCTGTGCTCTTTTCTCTGACCTCCCCCATATGTGACTGTAGGTTCTGTGCTCTTTTCTCTGACCTCCCCCATATGTGACTGTAGGTCCTGTGCTCATTTTTCTGACCTCCCCCATATGTGATTGTAGGTCCTGTGCTCTTTTCTCTGCCCTCCCCCATTGACTGTAGGTCCTGTGCTCGTTTTTCTGACCTCCCCCATATGTGACTGTAGGTCCTATGCTCTTTTCTCTGACCTCCCCCATATGTGACTGTAGGTCCTGTGCTCTTTTCTCTGCCCTCCTCATATATGACTGTAGGTCCTGTGCTCTTTTCTCTGACCTCCCCCATATGTGACTGTAGGTCCTGTGCTCTTTTCTCTGCCCTCCCCCATATGTGACTGTAGGTCCTGTATTCTTTTCTCTGCCCTCCCCCATATGTGACTGTAGGCTCTGTGCTCTTTTCTCTGACCTCCTCCATGACTCCCACCCCTTGAGGGGAGATATGAAATATACAAAAGTTATTAATTGCCATAACTCTGACTGTGATCATATTTTCACTTATGATTTTAGCTTCGCCTTGCTATGACATATGACTATTCTGATAGCATCATACAGGCCAATATCAAGTTTAGGTTACTTACGATCATCGCACACTTATGTAAATATGTGTTATGACCGTCTTGATCTGTAGGTTCCATATTTCTCCTCGACATTTTCATAGGAAGGACGGCTTAGGAAATATTAAAAGTTATATTCTCAGCACCTCTGAGTCTAGGTTGTAATTAACTCTCCCATCGAATCTACAGATAGAGGAAATTCATTGTCACACCTGGCTGGGAAGTCCCCAGGTGGTCTTCCTTTTGGATAATGGTAGGGAGATTCATTGTCACCTAATCTCCATTTTACAGGAGCTCTAGTGTGGGACCATTTGGCTAGGAAGGCAACTTCTCAGGTTAATTAGCATATCACAGGAGAGGAAGAAGCCCTTTTCTGTTCCTAGTTAATTAACATGTTCCTCTTCTAGGCAGCATTTGAGACAACATGGCTGCTGGGGATTATTGCAATATGCCTTACAAGTATTGCTTATTCATTACAATCGAGTGCAGGAGATTTCTGACACCTCAAAGCTTTTTCTCTTGCTGGAAAAAGCAGCTTTTAAATTGCATAAAACTCTTGAAAAAAGATGCTGCAAAAAAGCAGCAAAAACGCAATGTGTTAACATAGCCATAAAAGGGTATCTACCTGTCAATACAAGATATACGACTCCCAGCCTGCATCGCAACACAAAGGGTATAAAGAAAGATAGGGAGTGGGGGATAGGACACCTCCTTACAATGGCCTGTTTCTGACCCTGAGCTGCCCTACTGCCCTATGCGGGTCTTTCCCCCTGCTGATATCATGTGACTAATCCCTGCCTTTCACATCTACTCACACTGGCTAGTGCGTAGGCTTGTGAGTACACTAGACGTCACCTCTGATCTAGTCAAAGCAGCTAGAAGGAATAAAGAGCACAAATAAGGTCTTATCTGGTGACAAAAAGTGACAGGTTTAAATCAGGATGACTCTCCTATTGCGGTTGTGTAGACACAAGCACTGGTGATAGCATTGGCAGCTGCTGCAGACCCAGATGACGTAGATCTTGGTTTGTGGAGTGAATAAGGTCCAAATCTAAAAGGATTCACAATGAATATCCAAGTTATTTATTTCTACGCCTTTTATGCTGCTCAGACTGCCCTGGAAAAGTGGTGTGAGCACCACGAAACACATAGAAATAAAGTGTATTTTACATTATAATAATTTGGATATCCATTGTGGATCCTTTGACAAGCGGTCAACACAATTTGGACCCTATTCACACCACGAACCAAGATCTACCTCTGATCTAGTGCAACACAGGGGAATGTAAACAGGCAGGGACTGGACAAAAAACAGCTGCCGCCAGACACTGGACTCCGGGACTGCAGTCAACAGGACTCCAAACAGCCTCCACTGTGGCCAGAATAGAATGAGATCTATTACCGGCATCAGCTGATGGATCATGTATGGGTAGGGTCACATTGGAAACCTACATTGCATTCACCGCATCCGGATCCGGATGCGGTGAACGCAATGCCGGTCGCACACAGTTTTTTTCAAAACTGTGTGCTGAATACCGCACTGCGGTCACCGGATGGCTCAGGATGTGTAATCCCTGAGCCATCCGGTAACTGCATAGCTTGCGGTTCCCGATCTGGCAAGTTAATAAAGAGTTAAAATAGCTGACCTAAAGGACTTTTTGAGGTCTGTAGGGGGGCTTAGACCCCCCTACAGACCGGCCGGCGACTTCTATAGTGTTCTTCTACAATTTCGCAATGGTCACAGGCTCTTCGGAGCCCGTGCATGTAAACCAAAGGGGCCCCCCCGTATCACTATACTGGGGTGCATAGACCCCTGTATTACAACTAAGCTGTATTGATGTCTAGTAACGGTTAAATGTGTACATTTGCAGTGTAAGTATATACTTACAACATTCTTTCGTAGGCAGAGTGAAGGAAATCCATGGGTGGGGCTGTGTGCAGCAGCCTCCGCCCGCTCCTTCTTGATGCCCGCCCCCTCTGGCCGTAATCCAGTGTTTTGAGGGCGGGCACGTCGTTAAAGGGGCGTGGCTAACTATGTGCCGCGGTTAGCCACGCCCCTTTAATGACGTGCCCGCCCTCAAAACACTGGATTACGGCCAGAGGGGGCGGGCATCAAGAAGGAGCGGGCGGAGGCTGCTGCACACAGCCCCGCCCATGGATTTCCTTCACTCTGCCTACGAAAGAATGTTGTAAGTATATACTTACACTGCAAATGTACACATTTAACCGTTACTAGACATCAATACAGCTTAGTTGTAATACAGGGGTCTATGCACCCCAGTATAGTGATACGGGGGGGCCCCTTTGGTTTACATGCACGGGCTCCGAAGAGCCTGTGACCATTGCGAAATTGTAGAAGAACACTATAGAAGTCGCCGGCCGGTCTGTAGGGGGGTCTAAGCCCCCCTACAGACCTCAAAAAGTCCTTTAGGTCAGCTATTTTAACTCTTTATTAACTTGCCAGATCGGGAACCGCAAGCTATGCAGTTACCGGATGGCTCAGGATTACACATCCTGAGCCATCCGGTGACCGCAGTGCGGTCCCGGTAAACGCTGCGAAAACTGCTGCCTGCATGATTTTAAACGCAGGCAGCAGTGCCGGATCCGGCCACCGGATGGCTTGTGAAGCCATCCGGTGTTTTGCATAGGCTTCTATCAGGAGCCTTTCCTGGTCCGGTTTTGAGCTTTTTTAAAGCTCAAAACCGGATCAGGATTTTAAACAAAAAACGCCGATGTGACCCTGGCCTAATACTGTAATTTCCTCCGGGATCAATAAAGTTTATCTTATCTTATCTTATCTTATGTGACTATTTAAAGGGAGGGGGAGTGGTCATAAACCAGCATCAATTGACCCAAAACTTCCAGAAGCTATCAGCAAGCAAAACTGACATTAACCCTTGCTGATACAAAAGAAATGAAACATATTTACAATTCCACAGACTCCCGAGCTGTCCCAAATCTCTTAATGATTGGAATCTCGTGACACTACACAATATTTTTGCATATTCTTTGCCCTTGTGTCATTTAGTTTTCACTTTATTTTCCAGCTTTAATAAAAAATGGATCTATTATTCCCTCAATTTATAAGAAAACTTTCCAGATTTCTCCCCGGCTGTAGTTAAGAAACATTTTATTACATCACCTGGGTGAAATGTCGAAATGTAACTCTACCTTCCGTCTTGGTTCCCATTAATCACCCGACAAAGTAATTGCAGGATAATTCGCTTTTATGTGTTATTGACTCTTAATCAGCATCACACAATTGACTCCGACTGACTGCCGGGAAGTAGCATGGGAAAAAATAAGAAAATGAAATCAATATTTTAATAAAGTACCTTCTTGATATAACACCTTCTTAATCTAATTCTCTCCACTTCCTATTCCTTCAAACTTTCTTCTTTATTTCCAGCAGGTACCAAGACCAAATCGATGGCCGGGTAAACTCAGAAAAACACAGGCTTTTAATTAGGACATTGATTGAAGCCGGGCCATTAATTATAAAACAATGAAGTGAGGAAGGAGATTATAGACTTGGACCTTCCTCGTGGAAAAACGTCTCGTGACAAAGTGTCCGGGAATAGAAGAATTAACAGATCTTCTGGACCAGCCACCGCGCGATAGGTAAACCTCCGAATGGTCAAGATCAAGCTCAAATACACAAAGGGGAGTTTTCTCCCCTCAAGGGTTAAATTACTTCTTCTCCAAATCTTTTTCCATCCAGTTAGTTATTATTTATTTAATCGTATAAATGGATATTTTAACATCTATTGACCGGGGGATCTAGGTGTAGTTTGATTGGTTGGTCGTCAAGGTTGTTAGTCCTTTAGCGTCACCCAGGGTGCACCACGTGGAGGCGGACTAACGTTGCACTCCTTTCCATCCAGTGCGGCAGTGAAATGCCGGAGGGAAACTAATTCAAGAGCGCACTGTAATGCCAAAGTGTACTGACGCCCAGTGTGCTGCACAACACAGAAGACAACGGTATGGTATGGGAGGAAGGCCCTAGTAGGGCTGTGGAGTCGGTAAGCCAAAGATCCAACTCAGTTTCCATGAATCTATCTCCAACTCCACCAAAATGGACACCGACTCCACAGCTCTGATAGGGAGTGGGGTGACCTCCTGACATTGATCTGTCTCTGCATCCTATGCTCCCTAAAGTCCCAATACGGGTCCTTCCCCCTGTCGCCGTCACGTGCACAATCCCGGTTAGTGTGCAGGCCAGCAAGGACACTAGTCTCACCTCTACAATAATACAACACACAGAAGACAACGGTATGGTATGGCAGGAAGGCCCTAGTAATAGGGAGCAGGGCTTTGGAGTCGGTAAGCCAAACATCCAACTCCGACTCTTCAATTTCCCTGAATCCGTCTTCAAGTCCACCAAAATGGACACAGAGTGCACGACTCCACAGCCCTGATAGGCAGTGGGGTGACCTCCTGACATTGATCTGTCTCTGCATCCTATGCTCCCTAAAGTTCCTATACAGGTCCTTCCCCTGTTGCCATCACGTGCCCAGTCCCAGTTAGTGTGCAGGCCAGCAAGGACACTAGTCTCACCTCTACAATAATACAACACACAGAAGACAACAGTATGGTATGGGAGGAAGGCCCTAGTAATAGGGAGCAGGGCTGTGGAGCTGGTAAGCCAAACATCCAACTCCAAGTCTTCAATTTCCCTCTATCCGTCTCCAACTCCACCAAAATTAACACCGACTCCACAGCCCTGATAGGGAGTGGAGTGACCTCCTGACATTGATCTATCTCTGCATCCTACGCTCCCTAACATCCCTAAAAGGGTCCTTCCCCCTGTCGCCGTCACGTGCCCAGTCCTGGTTAGTGTGCAGGCCAGCAAGGACACTAGTCTCACCTCTACAATAATACAACACAAGATAACAGTAAGCCAGACTGAGGGAAAATAGACACAAAGGATATAGCACAAAACTCCTCAATTGCAGCAAAGCACCGCGGCTACAATTGTCACAACATCACTGCATCTTCCAAAGGCTGGCTCCTTCAAAGCGGTCAGCATAGAAAGATTCTATCATCGGCATCAGATAGTAAGACATGCGACTCTTTATTACAGAGGGGAGTGGTCACCAAAAGCTACACCTGAGATTGAGGGCACAAAGAACAACAAGACAGGAAAGGGTCCTTAACACCTGCAGCACCAAAAGAAGGTATATACATTAAATAGATGTAGGAAAAAATTATTTCTAGTTATGAGCCGGCACTCCTCAGCGGGTCCTTATAGATTCTTTATCGTTTAAGATAACGGTTTGAATAAAAACAATGTGTTTCAGCTCTGGTTACAGAACGAGCCTTCGACGGGTTCATATGAAAACTCAGAGTTATATTTGTAAAACAATTGAAAACTTTTTCTGGCGCTGCGCCGCCCCTTTAAGAAAAATTCTGCATGACTGAGGCTCGCCATATTATTCCAATCCGGCGCGGCGCTCCACTTTACCGCTAATCTGAGCCATTTGTGATGAACAGAAAGGTTTGTTACGGATGTAAATTACTTTTTCAAATCTAAAATTAAAAGAGTTCTGAGGGATCGTTAATTGTCCCCTCTAATTTATAGACATAATTACATTATCACATTTTTGCTGACTGAAAATGATTCTGCACATGTTTATTTTTTTATTTTTTATTTTGTAGTTAACAGATGAATTAGACGACAAGAGCCCGAATGTTCATCAATGAGACTAATGAACGCAGGGCGGAAAATGAGAAATTCTGGAAATTAACTTATGGGATCTGGTAGATCTCTACAGATCCCGGCACAATGGCCAGAACTGGATCAAATCTGATCCACACTTACTTAACCAATTTAGACCAAGGCGGGTTTCACACTTCAGTTTTCTAGAACCCAGGCGATTCCAGCACCTACATCCAGTTTTGGCCCCGTTACCCTTTCAATAGGGCCGTAGACACTAGGGGGCATCCGGTTCGTTCCGTTTCCCCGTGATCCGGGTGATCATGGATTTTTTTTACTGAGTCCAAAATCACACTTTTGGTGTCCGTGCCAAAAACCGTGAACACCCGGACCAGAGGCGATCCACAAGTAAAATGTGGCTCTATGTAACCCTGATCCGGCAGGATTTGGATCCCACTGGATCCGGTTTTTTGAACTGTGCATGCTCCTAGGGGGCATGTCCTATTCCACTGGATCCCGTGGAAAAAGGTACCTAAGCGGATACAATGGGCTGCTACCGCATTGGTATTATCACTGATCCATTAGACTAGAGGTCTCCAACTCCAGGCCTGGAGGGCCGCCAACAGTGCAGGATTCCAGGATCTCCTTAGTATTGCACAGAGGTTAATGTGATCCAATGCACAGGTAATGATTCCAATCCCTGTGCAATACTAAGGAGATCCTGAAAACATGCACTGCTGGCGGCCCTCGAGGCCTGGAGTTGGGGACCCCTGCATTACATGAAACAGTGATAATAATGGTGCGGGTGAATCCAGTTGCATCATTGCATCCCGCTGGATTCCAAAAAATGAATGTGTGAGACCTGCCTAACTCGTCTGTCCGTTAGATCGGATCCAGCACAATCCATTCTGCAAACACAACTTTACTGTCCGTTTTGCAAAAATTGATCCGTTTTTGTAGCATTGGAGTCTATGGATAACGGATTCGGTAACTGATCACTATTTATCCTCCGTTTTTCTGTCATTTGTAAAGGATCCGTTTTATTTTTACTGGATCAGTTTCAAACGGAGGATAAATAGTGATCAGTTACCGGATCCGGCAGAAATCAATTTTTGCAAAACGGACAGTAAATTTATGTTTGCAGAATGGATTGTGCTGGATCCGATCTAAGGCTGGTTTCAAACTGGCGTTTTCTATATCTGGGCGGGATGTAGTGTTTTCCTGCATCCCCCCAAATTCCCCCAAAATTGTAAAAACTGATGCCCCTGCAACGGCATGATCACTGATCTGGGCTCACAGATCAGGGATAATACTGGTGAGGGAAAGACAGTTTCATCCGGCTTCATACCTCTTTCTGCCGGATTCAAGGCCAATTGATATGCCCCCTAGTGCATGTGTTATTTGGACCTGCGTTCTGGGCATGCACAGTTCCAAAACCCGAATCCAGCGTCCAGATTCAACGTGATCCAGAGTCCGCTGGATCCGGGTTCCATTGGGCACATTGAGGTTTTACCAGGGGCAGACCTACCGTGGTGCAGCTGGAGCAGCTGCACCAGGGCCCCGAGCGACTAGGGGGCCCCTGAAGCCAGCAGGGGGGCCCCCAGCCGACCCTCATGACCCTGTGCCAGTGTGGCAGAGGAGAGGGGGTTAACCGAGGGAAGCTTCCTGCTTCCCCTGGCTGAGCCCGCCCCTCCTCTCCTCTGCCACCCCGGCTCCTAATGCGGCTCCCAGCGCGGCTCGCAGGTAGAAGGCGCACACATA
>JARQOC010000007.1:124411597-124431000 GCA_033576535.1 Allobates femoralis
CCTTTAGAATAACCCGATATATTTACTTTTCCTTGAACCCGCCTTTTCTTCGCAGTTTCTTAGCTCGCCGCCGTCCTCGTCTTCTCTTTCAGGGTTGACGTTCCTATCATCACAGCCATTTTTCAGCTACAAATAATGAATACTTCTATGTAATTGTATCTGATCTTTTACCTTCCAAGTCTCACAGCCGCTTGTAATAAATAAATGGTCTAATTATTTTATAAAGGGTCTTATTTTCCGAGACGACTCTTTTACATTTTCCTGGGTCTTTCTCTCTGCTCTCGGCAGATCCACGTTCTTAATTCACCTTTTTACCGATTCAATAGGTGATTTGTCTCCTGTATTTAGAATGTTTACTCTGTGTATCATCTTTGAATAACACCTTCTTTTCATCATTTGTATCACAAATTGTCGACCGCTGAGAAGAAATTGACAACAAAATATATTATTTGATGCTTAGTTTTTATTTTTTTATTGTTTGATTTTTTTTGTAGATAAGACGAGGACTGGAAGGCAATCCAATTATCTGTGTTTGCCGCAAACAAACGCTTTGAATACGTGGAAGCTGTTTTCAAAGTTAGTGAAAAGGACAGTCCATAACCACCTTTTCTCTTATCTGAGGGAATATAATTTAGTCTGAAACACTTCACTTGGTTGATTCAACTCTGACTTCATTTCTGCATCCTCATTTAAGGAGCCTGTCCACGAAGAGAGAAAATGCAAGACTTAACCTTGCAAATTCTCTTTTTATTATGGATTTCAACCAATATGGCTACCGTCTATGGTCAGGTTGGCCCATCAGAGTACCAACTGGTCCTCCGGAAGGGCCGAGACTCCGAGATGATAAGGAGCTTTAAGGAGAAATACAAGAGAATCCCATTTGAAGCTGACTTTAGCATTGTTGCACTCATTCTATTTATTTGTCTCCAGTTACGATTTCAACCAATGTGGCCAGATTGGCCCACCAAAGTTCTATTAGATCCTACAAAAAGCACTGTGACCTATGTGGCCAGACTGGACCACCAAAGTTCTATTAGATCCTTCAAAAAGCACTGTGACCTATGTGGCCAGACTGGCTCACCAAAGTACTAGTGGATCCAACAAAAAGCACAGTGACCAATGTAGCTAGATTGGCCCTTCAAAGTACTTGTGGATCCTACAAACACTATGCTGGACTTGAAAGATGATTTCAACAATATGGTTACCATATATGGTCAGGTTGGCCCACTAGTCTATCAGCGGCTTTTCTGAAGTTACTATGGGTTTCAACCAACGTGGCCAGATTGGCCCACCTAAGTACTAGTGGATCCTACAAAAAGCACAGTGACCAATGTGGCCGGACTGGCTAACCAAAGTACTAGTGGATCCTACAAAAGGCACAGTGACCAATGTGGCCAGACTGGCTCACCAAAGTTCTATTAGATCCTACAAAAAGCACAGTGACCAATGTGGCCGGACTGGCTAACCAAAGTACTAGTAGATCCTACAAAAAGCGCAGTGAGCAATGTGGCCAGACTGGCCCACCAAAGTACTAGTGTATCCTACAAAAAGCACAGTGACCAATGTGGCTAGACTGGACCACCAAAGTACTAGTGGATCCTACAAAAAGCACAGTGACCAATGTGGCTAGACTGACCCACCAAAGTACTAGTGTATCCTACAAAAAGCACAGTGACCAATGTGGCTAGACTTACCCATCAAAGTACTAGTGGATCCTACAAAAAGCACAGTGACCAATGTTGCCAGACTGGCCCACCAAAGTTCTATTAGATCCTACAAAAAGCACAGTGACCAATGTGGTCAGACTGGCCCACCAAAGATCTATTAGATCCTACAAAAAGCACAGTGACCAATGTAGCCAGATTGGCCCACCAAAGTTCTATTAGATCCTACAAAAAGCACAGTGACCTATGTGGCCAGACTGGCCCACCAACGTACTAATGGATCCTACAAAAAGCACAGTGACCAATGTGGTTAGATTGGCCATCCAAAGTACTTGTGGATCCTACAAAAACAATGCTGGACTTGAAAGATGATTTCAACAATATGGCTACCATATATGATCAGGTTGGCCCACTAATCTACCAGCGGCTTTTCTGGAGTTACTATGGGTTTCAACCAACGTGGCCAGATTGGCCAACCAATGTACTATTAGATCCTACAAAAAGCACAGTGACCAAAGTGGCGAGACTGACCCACCAAAGTACTAGTGGATCCTACAAAAACCACAGTGACCTCTGTGACCAGACCCACAAAGGACTAGTGGATCCAAAGGACCAATGTGGCTAGACTGGCCCACGAAAGTACTAAAGTACTAGGATCCTACAAAAAGCACAGTGACCAATGTGGCCAGACTGGCCCACCAAAGTACTTGTGGATTCTACAAAAACAATCCTGGTCTTGAAAGATGATTTCAACCAATATGGCTACTGTTTATGGTCAGGTTGGCCCACATGAGTATTAACAGGTCCTCCAGAGGGCCGAGACTCCAATACAATAAGGATCTTTAAGGAGAAACAGAAGACAACCCCATTTAAAGCTGTCTTTAGTGTCGTTTTACACATTCTATATATATGTCTCCACTTACTATGGATTTTGACCAATGTGGCCACACTGGCCCATCAAAGTACTAGTGGATCCTACAAGGAGCACAGTGACTAATGTGGCTAGACTGACCCACCAAAGTACTAGTGGATCTTACAAATAGCACGGTCTTCAAAAGAATACTTGGCTTGAAAGATGACCAGGAGACAAACATTTTTAGAGATTGCTGTAGAGTCCATAATTCTTTAATACGTTTAGCTTCTTCTACATGTTACGCTCTCAAAGTGACTTACACAGGAACCTGGGAACTATCTCAGAATTACCTTGCCTGACCCAACTAGTTCCTGTACAGAGTAAGGTTCCTAACTGTACATTCTGTAATGCCCTTGTGTAGGCTGAGATAACCCTAACCACAGAATAGGAGATGACAACTTGGACCTGGCTTCCTGTTTAGCTGTTGAGTGTTTTTCTTATCTCCTTAGGAACTGGGGGAAAGAGCAGAAGCACTATAACCCCAAATCAGGAAGGTGTGCAGAGATTGATAGGATCCCTGAGAGAGATCAATGATAAAATACAAATGCAAAGTTATATAATGAAGTATAACTGCTAGAAAGAAATGCCTCCTACCTCCCAGCTAAAGAAAGGAGAAAGGAGCACAGATAGAAGAAACTGCAGAGATAAATAACCTAGCAGATCCCTATCTGAATGGCAGAATAACCACGGCAGTGTGGCTTTAACTCCAAGTAGGATCCACAAAGAATATCACCAGCAGGAAAGATCAGCAAGGGGAAGGTTTAAATAGGTGTATCCAAAAGGTGATAGGGAAGACTAATTTAAAAACTGAAAACACCTGTTGTCTGAAGAGGAATGAAACAAGGACAACAGAAAATAAGAACCTGGAAAGAAACCGAACCCAATGTGGTCAGAGGAGAAAGAAGCAACACAACGCAGGCCTAAGGAATGACAAATCTCCATTTCAGGAGCCTTTCTATGTAGCAGTAAAGAAAATGTAAAATTGTGAACCATTAACTTCTGTCACCTTACAAATCGTATTCATTTGTCTTTCTTACTGTGACTTGATTATCATTTAGGTCAGACTGGTCCACCAGATGAGACTGTTGCAGAGCCCAGACAAAAATGTGTATGAATGCCGAGCAGAAGACACTCATCAAAATTCAGCAAAATAATGGGTTTTAAGGTCAAGCAGAAAACAAATCTATCTGGACCTGACTTTAGAGTCCACCACTCGTCACTAGGATCTACTTCTTCTAAATCTTCATTTAAGTAGATTTTCCATAATAAAGGCTGAGAATACAAAACTTTCAGCAATTATCTGTTTTTTACTTCTTGAAAATCCAGTTTTATTTTTGCCCCTTACCATGGATAACAACTAGAGGTGAGCAGACCCAAACTTTACAGTTCAGTGTTCATGTCAACACATAATTTAGAAGAAGATCAGTGTTTGGAGTTCGGGTGTTTTACATACACAATCCACTGGAGCAAACATCGCGGTGCTCGGGTACACTCGGTGCTCGGGTTCACTTGGTGTTTGGGTACACTCGGTGCTCGGGTACACCCGGTGCTCGGGTACACACAGTGCTCGGGTACTCTTGGTGCTCGGGTACTCTCGGTGCTCGGGTTTACTCGGTGCTCGGGTTCACTCGGTGCTCGGGTACACTCGGTGCTCGGGTTCACTCGGTGTTTGGGTACACTCGGTGCTCGGGTACACTCGGTGCTCAGGTACACACAGTTCTCGGGTACTCTTGGTGCTCGGGTACTCTCGGTGCTCGGGTTCACTCGGTGCTCGGGTTCACTCGGTGCTTGGGTACACTCGGTGCTCGGGTTCACTCGGTGTTTGGGTACACTCGGTGCTCGGGTTCACTCGGTGTTTGGGTACACTCGGTGCTCGGGTACACTCGGTGCTCGGGTACTCTTGGTGCTCGGGTACTCTCGGTGCTCGGGTTCACTCGGTGCTCAGGTTCACTCGGTGCTTGGGTACACTCGGTGCTCGGGTTCACTTGGTGTTTGGGTACACTCGGTGCTCGGGTTTCGCACGTTTCGCTTGTTAAGATAGTTGCTTACCTTTGATGAAGCAAAATATGGTATAAGGGATTGTGTCATTCTAAACTACAACCTTCAGGGGAAAGAAAGATCAAATCTTCGTAAGTCTATGTCAAGAGAAAAACATATTAGTTATGGTTCTTTGAGGTTGAGGAGGATTGCTTCTTGACAGGCTTCTCATAATGCATTTAGAAGTGCATTCTGGGCATGCACAGTAACCCGGATCCAGTGGGATCCGGAGTGCACCGAATCTGGATTCCATAGAGCCACATTTTAATTCAACCCGTGGTGCCCCAGATCCAGGTGTTCACGGTTATTGACACCAAAATTGCAACATGTTGCGATTTTGGTCTCCCGGATCAGGGGGAAACACGTAGATCGGGATGCACCCGCAAGTTCCTGCCACCCCATTGGGGCCGAGAACGGATGTGAGTGCATCCAGTTTAAGTTGGAATCTCGTGGATTCCGAAAACCGACCACCCTAAGACCAGATTTATTTGTGCAGTTTTTGGTGCGGATTTTGATACGGAAGAGTTTTCTCAAGAAGACAAAGGATTTTGTTTGAACATTTTGAAGAGAAAAACTGAACAAAATCTGTAAAATTAATTGTGCAGAAAAGTGGAAACGTCGTCCTTATTATTCCCAAAGTTTATGTCCGAATGATGAAATGATCAGAATCTCGTTTGACTTTGTTTCACTTTTACCCGTTGTTATTTTGCCGTTTTTTTCTATATACATTTTTTATTTTAAATTAGTGAGATTCTCCTCCGCGGCACATGGCACTTATTATAAGAGCGGCTTCACAAAGGTAGAAAAGACGGGAATCATGAAAGGCTGGTTGTTATGGAAGCAGCTGAAGCCTCGAATTCTGCCAGCAATTTCCAGTCTTTCGACCTTCTGTCTACGAAAACAGTTTGTACTTCTGCAGCTACTTAGAGCCGGATCCTCGCGGTGATGACAACAAGTAAATGAGCAGCGCAGACGGATGAAGGGGGATCTAATACCGCACCAGACAGCATTAGCTAAATTAGTGTTTTACAGCATATAGGAGATTGTGTTCAGGCGTGTCATCCTGACAAAAGTCACTCAGTTACAGAGATTTTTTTTTTTTCATTTTTCCAGCAATTTTAATTTTTCTACTGTAATTGGGAAATCCAATAGAGAAAACTTTTTAGTACTGTTCCTGCCCTCCTACATGATGAAGCAGAGCCGACACTGCAGTTCTAGGATCTATAGATCGCTTATAAATCAATAAAATCATATCTGCTCCTCAGCTCTCACCCCTCCCTCAGGGGACAGAGAAATTCAGCCTCATTGCTGCAGCAGCAGTGACAGGAGGTGTGTTGGGGACGTAGATGCTGGGAGCTGTAGGATCATCCAACATTCCAGCCCACTCACATTTCTGTATAGGGAGGAGGAATGGCAGGGTAGTGCCGCCACCCCATGCTCACCCTACAATCCTGTCCCTAGTAAACCATCCTATGTGACAGGGGGTCCAGGCTTGAAATTGCAATCATGCACCAAGCAGAAACAAATACACGCTGTGATCCTCTGCTGTATGATGATGCATAATGTGTGCTGTTATTGTGAGCTGGAACACAGGCAAATGATTACATTAATCAATTCAGCTCTGCATGTCTCCCCTCTCCCATAGGAACATGGTTGCTTCCTATTCTTTAAAACTTTCAATGGATCATCATCCTCACTCCTCACTGGAATATAGGATGATCCTGCAGCCCCCAGGGTCCTCTTCCTGCCTGCAGTACCTGGCTGGACACAAAAATCCATGGCTTACCCTCCTTGTGGAGTGTGTCAATGACTGCCTCTGGATATCTGTCAAGTCAGCAGTCTTCCCCATGATTGTGTAGCCTACTGAACCAGACTAAGGGACAATTTTAAAGTAGTAAGCCTTTGCAGGTGTTTTCTGTTAACTATTCGAATTTTCTGAGATAATGACCTTTGAGTTTTCATAGGCTGTAAGACATAATCATCAATATTAACAGAAATAAACACTTGAAATAGATCACTTTGTGTGTAATTGTGGCACCCCACTGGTCGTTGCGCCACTAAGGGGTGCTGCACCCAGACCAGCGTGTGTGGTATCCCTGTGGCCAGTGAACGGGGAGGTTAAAATATGGCTTTCACCTTGCATCCACACACGCTTATCAGAAAGAAGGATGAGACCCAGCGTCAGACCGTACAGCTATCTGGTCTGGGGGAATCCTAGACCACAACAGAGGACCGGCTTCGGAAGCGGTACGGGCAAGTTCAACTCCAAGCCGCCAACACCGGTCGGACCTAGCTGAGTTTAGCCCTGTGCCTCCTGCAATTCCAATAACGCTAAGATCCAGGACATGCGTAAAGCCACAGAGGTAGCGGCAATCCACGAGGGTTCTACCCAGTGTTAAGCAAAGCACGACAGAACAAGGGGTCAGGCCAGGTTCCAAGCCAGCCAGGCTTCACCACAAACCGACGGAGAAAGGACAGCTTAGAGGGACATATTCGAAAGCCCCATAGAGAACCCCATTCATTGGTCACTACCCAGGCCCGCTACCCGTGACTGTGTGACTGTTAACCTAGAACGCATACCCATAGAAATCTACACATTCACGCACCTGGCCTTAGGCCCGTTTTCATATCATGGAATACTAAAAAAAAATACTTCAAATTATTGCAAGTAAGGATGCTTCCATAGCGCTGAGTCCGCCAGGACGGATTCCGTAATGGATCGACCTCCTGTACCCCAGCTAAGGCTGGTGGAATGACTGTGCCATGAATTTTAGATGTCAATAACTAAAGAAAAAAAGAAAAAGATTACATAAGGCTTGTGCACTGAAACGTATTGATAAGACCTTTGTTAGGTCCCAGCACACAGCGATATGAAGCAGGTAAAGTGCAGCCCCTCCCTTACCTCCACAGATCACTTCTTGTAGTGCAGTAGAAGCTTGTTTTGGAGCTCAGAAAGTTTCTATTTCCAGACAAAGAAGCTGACTTCTTCTCCAAAGCTCCAGCAATTAGACAAAAAGACTTGATGAGGTCAGAGACCATACTTTGTGAGGAGCCTCAACTCCAAGATCACATGACCATGTTGTCATGCAGAATCACACTCTTCCAGAGTCATAAAAGTTCTTCCAGCAACAATACAGACAAAGACTGAATATCACATAACCTAGTACGGCCTAAAAGGCCCCAGGTGCGTGAATAGGGTATCCCAAAAAGGTTGTATATGAAATGTCTGTAACATAAAAAATATGAATAACTGAATTACTAACAACTATTACTGAGGATTACCTAGATTTCAAATTCAAACTAAAGTACTTTTACAGAAAATAAAACAAGAACCTGTGGGCTGCGAGGCCCCACTATGCGTTTACGGTTAACCCATTGTTGAACTTTCGACAGCACTCAAAACACGCCGAGATCCGAGTACCTGCCTGGGTGAGTCATAGTGACTCTTATAATGTGTTTCACTTAGTATTGAATTACTGAAATAAAGTAACTTTGATGATCTTCTCATTCATGAGAAGCATTTGTATGAGAAGATGTAAATAATTGTTCTTCCCAAGTATAAGTACAAACAAAGCAGAGAAATTGAGCAAAGTAGTGGACAACCCAACCCTGTGTGAAAGAGTAAAGTAAAACTTATATCCCAACCCCGAGTTGTGTCTCCGTCCCGTGCACTGATGAGTATCTGCAGATCACAATGAAGGGATTTGTGGAAATCATCCCTGATCCGATATGCGGAAATATGATTTTTGTTTGCATCTTAAAGCCTCTGGAGTGAATTGGTTTAGTGTCAATTTGGAGACAGGTAATCACGAGCATTAAATGCAGCAGGGAATGTTCCCGCACCGGTTTGGAGATGCAGACCTTATAATCCATTGATTTTGTGACTAACCATCCACAATGGTAATAGATTGCAATGTATGTCGGGCTCGGTCCTCCTTATTATGTTCTCACTCCCCAGACGGCTCTCCTGATACAAGTTCCTCTAATATTATTTAGTTCTTATTACTGTCTGTCTCTCCCACTTATCTGTATTAACCTCCAGGATAACACCACAACTGTCACAAGTACAAACATCCGGTCGCCCATAAATGAGAAGTCTCCTTACATCACACCAGATCCTGCCTGGATGTCAAACACCTCAGCTCAGAAGCTCACTTCTCTACTTCTTGGAATAAACTAATCTATCCATTAAACTTTCAAAGTCCTCTGTGATGATGTAACGCTGGTCTGGGGCCTTGGAGGCTCGTGGAAATTGTAGGCCCAGATTCTCTTTGTCTCTTTGCATTTGGAGGTTCTGGATTATTTCTTTTGGCACAAAGTGGGTTAATGTCAGTTCTGCTAGTAAGCTTCTTTGTGATCTGTTCAGGTGCAGCTGCTCTGTGACCACTCCCATCTCCTTTGAATAGTCACATGACCCATCACACAGACCTAGTGATTGTTTTTCATTCATTGCAAGCCACCTGGGTAGAAAGAGTTTGTAGTGAACTGACTGGTGCCAAGTTGTCTGCTGGCTAGGAGTTTGGTCGCAGCCGTGAATTTGCTTTATCCTTTGGTGTTTCCTCTGTCTATCTTTCATTCCTTTCTTGTTGTATTAGTGCAGTGGTGGGACTAGCGCTCTCACTAGCCAGCTCCCTAGTTAGGGGTTAGAGCAGGGTGAGGGACTAGGTATTCTGCTCAGCTACGGGGTGAAAGAAAACATATAGAGACACCAGGGAGATCAGGGTACAGCCTAAGGTGAGTAAAAGACGTGTCCTGTTTGGTGACGGGGTGAAGGAACCTCTATAGGGATGATAGGGAGATCAGGGTACAGCCTAAGGTGAGTAAAAGACGTGTCCTGATTGGTGACGGGGTGAAGGAACCTCTATAGGGATGATAGGGAGATCAGGGTACAGCCTAAAGTGATTAAAAGACGTGTCCTGTTTGGTGACGGGGGGAAGGAACCTATATAGGGATGATAGGGAGATCAGGGTACAGCCTAAGGTGAGTAAAAGACGAGTCCTGATTGGTGACGGGGTGAAGGAACCTCTATAGGGATGATAGGGAGATCATGGTGAGTGCAGGAGATGTCCCTTCCTCCATTCCCTATCGACAGGGCCCACCATTGTTTATGTCATCCCTTGTGTGTTGTGTTCTGCCCCAGACAACTGTTGGTCCATGCACCACTGTCTTGGCGTGTATATGGACACACGCCAGTCCGTGTGTGACAATCAGGGGTGGGAATCCCGAAACAGCAGTCTGCTCATGGAGGTCTTTCCTTTTGGATAACAAAAACTACCTCTGGATTAGCTGAAATCATACTTTACCAGGGAAAATTTGTTATAGGGGCAACCTTGGCTAGCTTTAATGGGGCAACCAATTTCTTTACTTTTCGAAGAGACTAATTCACATATCCTTTTTCTCAGGGAATTGCCTGGCATATGATATAAAAACTTTACTCCTAGACGAAAGTATTGATCCTGTCACAGGGCTTATAGTTTCTAGTATTTCAAAACTGCTATTTGAAGGATTATTTCTCCATGAAACCCCCTTTTATATAGTTAGAATATAACTTTAAGGGGTGTACTTTCTATTTATAAGGTAACTCATCAGAGGCAAATTATAATAATGATTAGCTAAGAAAAACTTTGTCCACAGGGTTTGTCTTCTGCAGGACCTTTGTGAATGTTGTTAATTCTATGTCTGGCCCCGCCCCTGAGGAACCTGAAGTTAATTTGAATGGGGGTTGCAGATTTCACTTGGCCATTGGTCACATTAGTTGATAGCATTGTTGTAAAGCATACAGTACAAGTTTTGCAATGTCACCCAAAAGTTTCAAGTTGATACTTTTGTACAAGGTGCAATGAACATGTTATTGTCGTCGTGCAATAGAGAAAATTCTTCAGTCACTCTGTAAGGAGATCATGTAAGTGTCAAATCATGATAATGTGCAAAGTGCACACTGTCAGGATTCCCCTCTATTTCTAACGTGAGTGGGGGGGGGCCGTCATGTGTTTGTAACCTGGTGCAAGAATGCAGCGGCGCAGACAATGAGAAATCACTGGTAACTGAACCAACAATAATAAGGAGAAGGAGCCTTTGGCACGAGGTCAGGAAAGAGCACAACATATTGCAATGCAACTTAAAATAAGGTATATAGCGAGACAGATATGCTACATATTCCAGAACACACCTGGAATGCTGTGTACAGTCATGGGTGCCTCAATTTATGAAAAACATCAATATATTGGAGCAAGTCCAGAGAAGAGCAACCAAGAGGGTGGAAGGTCTGCAAACCACCTCTAAGAAGGACGGCTACTCTACCATTCATCGATTCTTTGATTGAACACATTACAATTTACAAGCTATTACTCTACTCCTACCATTAAATAACCATCGTCGTCAATTATATCTTATTCCTAGTTCCCGTACCTGAAAACCCTCAGTGTCACTTTTCTACCCATTGCACGGGCCGTAATGTGGGTCAATAACACCACTCAGCAGTCCGCAAGTCCAAGTTGGCTGATAACTTCACAGACTCAATACGCTGACTGCCTTCACTCCCTGACCCCACTAAGTGTGTAAGACTGCACAAGAAGCAAAGGCTCACAAGCACGATCCTCCACCATGACTGGGGGGCCCCTAGAAACTGTTGACGGATCTTCTCCTAAAACTGGTCAACAACTCTATCTCTAGAACAAGTCACAGATCTTCATCTGGAACTAGTAACAGTTTCATCTGAATTCTCTGGAACGGGTCACCAGTCTTTCTCTGGAACCGGTTACTCTGTAACTGGCCATGTATCTTTGATGGTAAGTTCATTCTATTGCTCACACGATCATCCTACTACATGCGCCATCTATACACCTTCTCGGTACCAGGTCGGGTCACCTGATCTGGTGTCTTCTCACTTCCCTGGGGGAATGAACGCTTTGCTCTTTGGTTCCTACTACTATAATTCTCTTCACTTTTCCCTGTTCTATAATCTTTTGGTCAGCAGGTGGCGATGTTTACTTGTTACTTGTTTACTCCTTCATCCCCTTACATGTTGACGTGATTCCCATCCCCTTTACCTAAGTGAAGAGAAGAGAAGCTAGTCTGCATGTGAGCAGTCATATAATGACTGTTCACACTGGAAATTGAGGGTAAACCTGACAGTTTGCATGTTGTACATTATCATGATTTAGTACTCTGCAGTCTTATAGAATGACTGCAGAAAATTCTTTTGATCCTTGAAAACCCCTTTAAAGGGAACCAACCAGCAGGATATAGGGCTATAAAGTGAAGCCGGTACCTTACAGGTTCTGCGATGCTGAATGCAATCATAGCTTTACTTCACTGAATCCATGTTTGATTGCAGAGAAAAGTGTTATAAAACTCCTGAAAATCAGGGCAGCAGATGATTGATGTGTGCAGCCCTACATTACTATTTGGAGTTCCTTTTTTTTTTCCCTCCCCTGTGGCCATGCCTTTCGGCTGTAAGCCAAACCCTCCCTCCCTCTTATCTCTTTCAGTTTCTGGCTCCTGTGCACTGTGACTACACTCCAGCCACAAGGTGCCTGACAAAACTGAAAGTAGAGATGATAAGGAGGGGGGGTGGTTTGGCTAACAGTCGAAAGCCATGTCCACAGGGGAGTAACAATAAAAAACCAAGTAGTGATGCATTGCTGCACACATTAATCATCTGCTGCCCTGTTTTCCAGGAGTTTTATGACACTTTTCATACATTGAATCATTCAAGTAAAGGTATGATTGCACTTAGCATCCCAGTGCCTGTAAGGTATTAGCTTCACTTTATTGCCCTAAATCCTGCTGGTTGGTTCCCTTCAAGATCATTTCACAACCCCTAAAACTGTGTCACCTATCTATTAATCTTATCTGCTCTGCATTATGCACAGATTGTCATGCAGGTTCACCCATCCAGCAGCAGATTTTGTACATTTCTGCTTCCTATCGCTGAACAGTCACAGTATATATTTGCTGTAAACTGACAAGGACATGATGTTCGTGATGTCTGCGCTGATGCAAAGCTCCAGGTCAATACACCAATGTCTCATTCATCCGGCAGAATCGGAAAGATCATTTCCTCTTAAAATCACACAATCCGCAGTTATTATCGCTCCCCGTGTAATTATCTTCTGCTAAGACTCGGTAATTATGTATCAATACAGGATCTGAGGTTGCATCACTGCATTGATCATTGCTGCAGATCCATTCTGCTGAGCTTAGCAGACGTTGTGCAACAATAATGGCCGAGCTGCAATACCAGACATGACCACTGGAAACGAGGGGCGCTAGTAAAACAAAATTATTAGGGAAGATTATTATTATTGTAATTATATGGACCCTGTAGGAAATGAACCCTGTGTTTATCTCCATATGTGGTGGCCTACAAACACATTTTGCACATTTGGGTACATTTCTGCCTCCTACAAGCGCAGATCGTCAATATATCAAGATGATCGGTATTAATTCATAGGCCCGTTCACATGGCTGATGCAAACTGTATGAGGGCAGATTGTTAATATGATGGATCTGTCCCCATAGGGTGTGAATACCAACATTGCAGTTGCTGAGCCGCACTGTCACCTGTATAGTGGCCACGGATGGGTAAAGAATATCTGCCCTATATTCTAATTAATAGGGAACAGATGTACAGTACCTGTGCTGTGCAGCTCCACAAGTGAATGGTTGAGGCTGGCGGTGGCACCAGGAGCAGCTGCTTGCATATATTTCTATATTATATTACATATATATATTTCTTGGTTATATTGAATTAGCTGTGGAGCCTGGCGTTGCCCGGGCATAGTAACTAACTGTTCTTAGTTATAAGCTGAGTGTATCAAACCTACCCCCACCTCCCCCCAACCTGCCCCATCCACCCATACTCCACTCAAACCTACCTCCCACTCCACGCCCCAACCCCAAAGCTTCCCCTACCTTCAAACCTGCACCCCACCCCCTAAAAAATTCCCCCTCTCATCCCCCTTAAACTGCACCCCTCCAGACCCACCCCCAAAAATCTCCCCGTTGCACCCGCACCCCCCCCAAACCTGCCCCCCAAATCGGCACCCCGCCTACAAACCCTGAGTCAAATAGGATGTGTGTGCAAAATTTTGTGATTGAATTTTCTAAGCTAACATTCTATATTCTATAGTGATATCTCAATAATGGGGCGGGGCAATAAAGGAGCCAGTGCTATGAAAGGGGTGGGGCTATGTAAAGGGTTGGAGCTATGTAGTGGGTGTGGCTTTTCAAAGATGTGGCTGTGAAAAGGGCAGGGATATGTGAAGGGGTGGAGCTATGGAGTGGGCATGGCATTGTGGAGAAGTGCTGTGAAGTGGGCGTGGCTATGAAGAATGGATGTGGCCATGGCTATGTGGAGTGGATGTGGCTATGAGAAGTGGGTGGGGCTTGATGCATACATCCATCTTTGTGGATTTGGGTGTGGCTATGGGAAGTGAGTGTGGCTGTGTAGAGTGGGCATGGTTATGTGGAGTAGGTGGGGCTTGATACATACACAAACCCTCACTCAACTTTCTATATTAGACAGTTGCCTCGGCTTGCACCTGGTTGCACTTGTCTTATTCTGTCTGGAGGTACTGGTCATTTTTTTCAATATGTGCAATGTGCATACAGTCAGGATTCTCTTCTATTTGTGGTTGGGTTTACAGGTAAGCAAGCATGCAATTCTAGCAGATATTGAGAGAAGCAGATGAGAGGCTAAGCGGCACATCACAGCAATATGCAAATTACCTACTTGAGGTCACATGATCGCCCACTTGCACTGGAAATAAAATGGAATCCTGACAATGTGCAAGATTCAGCAATCTGTGGTGACAAAAAATAAAAGCTGATACTAGTGTATCTCAGTGAATTAGAATATCATCAAAAATCAGTGTTATATTGCCATGTTACTGGGAGCCCTGAAACGCGTTGACTAATAAATCAATATTATAATCACCCTTTGATGTCTCGTGGAACACGGCAGCGCAGTTTTTAACGCTTCATTCTCCCTACTTTAATTTGTAGCTGTTGCTCCATCTAATGTGACATTTAAGAGCCTCAGTAAGGGTGAAGGTCCCCATGGTGGGGTCATCTATCTACACCTTTAGCTATTGTGAGACAACCCGTTTAGTTAGAATGGACACCCTGTAATGCTTCATTTTGCCTACAGAGGCAGTGTAGGATAATTAAGCACCTGTGGCCAGGTTCCCTCATTGGTCACAGCTGGTGGTTCCAGGGTAGAAGGACTTTGTGATCAGCTCCTAACAAATAGGGATTACATAAAGCAGAGAAAACTCTCCAAGAATGAATCAGAAATGAATTAGGGTTAACACGAAAAAATTGAAATCCGGCTCAACAGGAATGGATTTTCTTTTTCTTTTATTTTTCAATAAATAGTCCTGCGTAAGACTGATTAATGCAGTGGAAACGCGTTGACTGAGTCATGTCGACCGAGTAATTTTTTCTTTTGTATGCACCATCTTTATTGAAAAAAAAAAGAAAAAGAAAATCCATTCCTGTTGAGCCGGATTCCAATTTTTTCCTATTAAAGGGAACCTGTCACCAGGTTTTTGCCATCCCATCTGACAGCAGCATAATGTAGAGATAGAGACCCTGATTCCAGCGACGTGTCACTTACTGAGCTGTTGCTGTCATTTTGATTAAATGACTGTTTTCTCTGCTTTAGATTTAGCAGTAAATGAATATGCTGGACTATTTGACTAGTCCTATAATGATACTCTCCATCTGATTAAACAGTGATTATATGAAAACTACTCTGAGCAGGCCAGTAAGTGACACATCGCTGGAATCAGGGTATCTGTCTCTACATTATGCTGCTGTCAGATGGGATGTCAAAAACCTGGTGACAGGTTCCCTTTAATAGAAAAAAATTGGAATCCGGCTCAACAGGAATGGATTTTATTTTCTTTTTCAATAAGATGGCAAAAACCTGGTGACGGTGTCCCTTTAACCTTGATGCAAGGCCGGTGTCTGAGCCCCAGGTGGATGAGCAAAGAGCAGTTGGGTGAGCTGGAACTTATTCTTAGAAATGAGATAGGCCAAAGATTCACGATAACTCCGATATTCTGCCCTCTGCAGCCTATCTCACCCTACGATGATGCCGCACAATGGCCTTCGCGGAGAGATTTTGTTTTTCTTTGTTAAATTCAGACGTCATCTTTTTTGTTTCGATGGGAAAGTGCTGACAACGAGGAGAACAGATTACAAAGCAACAATTAATTCCAAGCTCATTTAGGTGGTGGGAAATGAAATGAAAATGCAGCCACCAGAGGTCAGCCAAAATCTGCAGCAGAACACAAGAGGCGAAGAGCTGAGATATCGAAATGTATTGAAAACAGCTGAGAAAATGAGCCGGGATCAACGGGTTGTGTCTCCAAAGTCCCGATTTCCAGTAGATTTTACCATCAGCATCTTTATTTCCAGCCTAACCAAAAGCAATAGGTTCCTTTTAGAAAGTTCAAGACTGCAGACAACAGAGGAAACATTTGCTGCACAGAACAGTCAGTTTACATCCCGTACGGCTGACGGTGGAAGCAATTATCCCCGGCACGATGCCGCTTCCACCCAGTGCCGCTAATAATGCCGCCAATTCACTCACATCGCCTCTCACTGTTTATTTCTATCACTTTTATTTATGTCGTTACTTCAAATTAGGAAGGAAGAATTCATTAATAGACGGAGCAAAAAGTCACTCGGAACATTCCGTCACCACGACGACCGTTTGTATCAATCTCCCTGTATTGTATCCGAGATATTCAGGGAAGGGCCAAACAGAAAGATAAGTATTGAAATAGAACTTTATTTGATTGGGATAAAGACAGATAGACAAATAGATGGATAGATAGATAGATAGATAGATAGATAGATAGATAGATAGATAGATAGATAGATAGATAGATAGAATCAGTGTATGACATACTCCCCACCGGTGAATAACATCCACCCGCATGACGTATAACATCTGCCCCAGTTTTAACTTAATCCCCCCCCCAGTTTTACTTAATTATATTCACCAGTCCCTCACCATCCCAGTGTATAACCTCTACCCCGTTATAATGCACTCCGTGTGTATAATTGATCCCCAATACAGTTGGTTTAACCTCCTGATGTATACATCCCATCCACTGGTGTATAACATCCAGTCTCCACACCCTGTATATGAGATTCGTCCCTCAGTGTATAACATCCATCCCTTTGCATCCTGGTCACAAGGTCCCATCAGACAGATGGGAAGATATACATGCCAGCCTGACCTCACCCATTAAAAACAGAGCCTCTCAGCCCCTCAAACATGACCAGATCAGCCCTCCACACCACGAGCCGAACTCAACATTCAACACACAGAGCGGACTAGCCATCAACACACAGAGCCAGACTTAACCCATCCAAATCACAGAGCCTGGACCTCAGCCCCATCCAACACTACAGAGCCCGGACCTCAGCCCCATCCAACACCACAGAGCCCAGACTTAAGCCCCATCCAACACACAGAGCCTGGACCTCAGCCCCATCCAACACCACAGAACCCGGACCCAGTCCCATCCAACACCACAGAGCTGGACCTCAGCCCCATCCATCCCAGCCCAGCCAACACCACAGAGCCCGGACCTTATCCCTATCCAACACCACAGAGCCCAGATCCAGCCCATTCATCATCACGAGCCTGGACCTCAGCCCCATCCAAACACAACAACTTCAGCACACACACGAGCTCCAGCCCATCCAACACCACAGAGGCTTCAGCCCACCCATCCAACTCCAGTCCCACAACACACAGAGCCCGACTTCAGCCCCATCCAACACCACAGAGCTGACCCAGCACCATCCAACACCACAGCTACCTCACACATCCAACACACGAGCCTGGACCTCAGCCCCATCCAACACCACAGAGCCCAGACTTCAGCCCCATCATCACGAGCTGGACCAGCCCATCCAACACCACAGAGCCCAGACTTCAGCCCATCCAACACACAGAGCCTGGACCCAGTCCCATCAACACCACAGAGCCCAGACTTCAGCCCATCCAACACCACAGAGCTGGACCTCAGCCCATCCAACACCACAGAGCGACCTCAGCACCATCAACACACGAGCCGGACCTCAGCCCATCCAACACCACAGAGCCCGACTCAGCCCATCCAACACCACAGAGCCGACCCCAGCCCATCCAACACCACAGAGCCCGGACTCAGCCCATCCAACACCACAGAGCCTGGACCTCAGCCCATCCAACACCACAGAGCCCAGGACTTCAGCCCCATCCAACACCACAGAGCCAGACCTCAGCCCATCCAACACCACAGAGCCCGACCTCAACCCATCAACACACACAGCCGACCTCAGCCCATCCAACACCACAGAGCCCAGACTTAAGCCCCATCCAACATCACAGAGCCCGGACCTCAGCCCATCCAACACCACAGAGCTGGACCTCAGCCCATCCAACACCACAGAGCCCAGACTTCAGCCCCATCCAACACACAGAGCCGGACCTCAGCCCCATCCAACACCCAGAGGCGGACCTCAGCCCCATCCAACACCACAGCCCTCATCCAACACCACAGAGCCGGACCTCAGCCCTATCCAACACCACAGAGCCGGACTCAGCCCATCCAACACCACAGAGCCCGGACCTCAGCCCATCCAACACCACAGAGCACCTCAGCCATACCTCAGGCCACCACCAACACCACAGAGCCTGACCTCAGCCCCATCAACACACAGAGCCCGGACCTCAGCCCTATCCAACACCACAGAGCCCGGACTCAGCACCATCCAACACCACAGAGCGGACCTCAGCACCATCCAACACCACAGAGGCCGGACCTCAGCCTCATCCAACACCACAGAGCCCTGACCTCAGCCCCATCCAACACACAGAGTCCAGACCCAGCCTATCCAACACCACAGAGCCCGGACCTCAGCTCCATCCAACACACAGAGCCCGGACCTCACCCATCCAACACCACAGAGCCCGACTTCAGCCCATCCAACACCACAGAGCCCGACCTCAGCCCATCCAACACCACAGAGCCCGAACTCAACCCCATTCAACACCACACAGCCCGGACCTCAGCCCATCCAACACCACAGAGCCCGACTTAAGCCCCATCCAACATCACAGAGCCCGGACCTCAGCCTCATCCAACACCACAGAGGCGACCTCAGCCTCATCCAACACCACAGAGCCCGACTTAAGCCCCATCAACATCACAGAGCCCGGACCTCAGCCCCATCCAACACCCAGAGGCTGGACTCAGCCCCATCCAACTCCTCAGCCCATCCAACACCACAGAGCCCGGACCTCAGCCTATCCAACACCACAGAGCCCGATCTCAGCCCATCCAACACCACAGAGCCCACCTCAGCCCCATCCAACACCACAGAGCCCGGACCTCAGCCCATCCAACACCAGAGCCTGACCTCAGCCCCATCCAACACACAGAGCCCGACCTCAGCCATCCAACACACAGAGCCCGGACCTCAGCCATCCAACACCACAGAGCCCGACCTCAGCACCATCCAACACCACAGAGCCCGACTCAGCCCATCCACACCCGAGCCGGACCTCAGCCCCATCCAACACCACAGAGCCGACCTCAGCCCCATCCAACACCACAGAGCCCGACTCAGCCCATCCAACACCACGAGGCCGGATGACCTCAGCACATCCAACACCACAGAGCGACCTCAGCCCATCCAACACCACGAGCCGACCTCAGCCCATCCAACACCACAAGCCCGGACCTCAGCCCCATCCAACACCACAGAGCCCAGACCTC